>JAXIVJ010011857.1:0-2500 GCA_036785665.1 Chirona hameri | reverse complement strand
AGTCTGAGACCTGACCTATCTGACCACCACAGTCTGAGAGCACGGCGCTGGTCCACCACAGTCTGAGAGCACGGCGCTGGTCCACCACCAGTCTGAGAGTACGGCGCTGGTCCACCACCAGTCTGAGAGCAGGGCGCGGACAGTCCGAGAGCACGGCGCTGGTCCACCACCAGTCTGAGAGCACGGCGCTGGTCCACCACAGTCTGAGAGCACGGCGCTGGTCCACCACCAGTCTGAGAGCACGGCGCTGGTCCACCACCAGTCTGAGAGCACGGCGCTGGTCCACCACCAGTCTGAGAGCACGGCGCTGGTCCACCACCAGTCTGAGAGCACGGCGCTGGTCCACCACAGTCTGAGAGCACGGCGCTGGTCCACCACCAGTCTGAGAGCACGGCGCTGGTCCACCACAGTCTGAGAGCAGGGCGCGGACAGTCTGAGAGCACGGCGCTGGTCCACCACCAGTCTGAGAGCACGGCGCTGGTCCACCACAGTCTGAGAGCACGGCGCTGGTCCACCACAGTCTGAGAGCACGGCGCTGGTCCACCACAGTCTGAGAGCACGGCGCTGGTCCACCACCAGTCTGAGAGCACGGCGCGGACAGTCCGAGAGCACGGCGCTGGTCCACCACAGTCTGAGAGCACGGCGCTGGTCCACCACAGTCTGAGAGCACGGCGCTGGTCCACCACCAGTCTGAGAGCACGGCGCGGACAGTCCGAGAGCACGGCGCTGGTCCACCACAGTCTGAGAGCACGGCGCTGGTCCACCACAGTCTGAGAGCACGGCGCTGGTCCACCACCAGTCTGAGAGCACGGCGCGGACAGTCCGAGAGCACGGCGCTGGTCCACCACAGTCTGAGAGCACGGCGCTGGTCCACCACAGTCTGAGAGCACGGCGCTGGTCCACCACCAGTCTGAGAGCACGGCGCGGACAGTCCGAGAGCACGGCGCTGGTCCACCACAGTCTGAGAGCACGGCGCTGGTCCACCACAGTCTGAGAGCACGGCGCTGGTCCACCACCAGTCTGAGAGCACGGCGCGGACAGTCCGAGAGCACGGCGCTGGTCCACCACAGTCTGAGAGCACGGCGCTGGTCCACCACAGTCTGAGAGCACGGCGCTGGTCCACCACCAGTCTGAGAGCACGGCGCTGGTCCACCACTGGTCCAGTCGGCAGCGGACCAGTGGTGGCTGGGAGCAGACGCACAGCCGGCAAGCGGTACCTCAGCTGATGTGTGCTCCACCCATGGTACCTCAGCTGATGTGTGCTCCACCCATGGTACCTCAGCTGATGTGTGCTCCACCCATGCTACCTCAGCTGATGTGTGCTCCACCCATGGTACCTCAGCTGATGTGTGCTCCACCCATGCTACCTCAGCTGATGTGTGCTCCACCCATGCTACCTCAGCTGACGTGTGCTCCACCCATGCTACCTCAGCTGATGTGTGCTCCACCCATGCTACCTCAGCTGATGTGTGCTCCACCCATGCTACCTCAGCTGACGTGTGCTCCACCCATGCTACCTCAGCTGATGTGTGCTCCACCCATGGTACCTCAGCTGACGTGTGCTCCACCCATGCCAACTCAGCTGACGTGTGCTCCACCCATGGTACCTCAGCTGATGTGTGCTCCACCCATGCTACCTCAGCTGATGTGTGCTCCACCCATGCTACCTCAGCTGACGTGTGCTCCACCCATGGTACATCAGCTGATGTGTGCTCCACCCATGGTACCTCAGCTGATGTGTGCTCCACCCATGGTACCTCATCTGATGTGTGCTCCACCCATGGTACCTCAGCTGATGTGTGCTCCACCCATGCTACCTCAGCTGATGTGTGCTCCACCCATGCTACCTCAGCTGACGTGTGCTCCACCCATGCTACCTCAGCTGACGTGTGCTCCACCCATGGTACCTCAGCTGATGTGTGCTCCACCCATGCTACCTCAGCTGATGTGTGCTCCACCCATGCTACCTCAGCTGACGTGTGCTCCACCCATGCTACCTCAGCTGATGTGTGCTCCACCCATGCTACCTCAGCTGACGTGTGCTCCACCCATGCTACCTCAGCTGATGTGTGCTCCACCCATGGTACCTCAGCTGATGTGTGCTCCACCCATGCATCCCCGGTAATCGGCTTACTGAGACTACCACCCGAACTGCGAACAGCAGGGCAGCTCCGACCCAGAGCCCGACCATTCCCGTCACCACCACTCTACATTTCGTCAGCCCGCTCCTCTACATTCCGTTAGCCACCCCTCCACGCTCCGCCAGCCGCCCCTCCACGTTCCGCCAGCCGCCCCTCCACGTTCCGCCAGCCGCCCCTCCACGTTCCGCCAGCCGCCCCTCCACGTTCCGCCAGCCGCCCATCCACGTTCCGCCAGCCGCCCCTCCACGTTCCGCCAGCCGCTCCTCCGCGTTCCGTCAGCCCGCTCCTCCACGTTCCGCCAGCCACCCCTCCACGTTCCCCCAGCCGCCCCTCCACGTTCCGCCAGCCGCCCCTCCACG
>JAXIVJ010011856.1:40000-42150 GCA_036785665.1 Chirona hameri | reverse complement strand
ATAATTGGGAAACGTGCCTTGACGAGACAAACACAGTGGTGCCAGTTTCACTTATTTATCTTCATTGTGTCGAGAGTTATTTATAAATAAGCGTTGGCGACCTCGGATGACCTCAGCTGACCATGTCACTGAACACAAATTGCAGCTGGATAATCAAGAATGGCCTATGATTACATGATCCCGAAGGAATTGGACTGGCATCATGCATAATCCTCGGAATAGGAAGCATTGCACTACTTCCCCATTGACTTATAATGGGGAGGTCATGAAATTGGCCAGACCTTAGGTCACAGATGTCCAAAATCCGAGACAACCAATTATAGGTGCCAATGACCTTATGATATCCTGAAAGTTTGATACCGATCAGTCAAAAACAATGGCTTGTGGTACCACCGGAAACATTTTTGGAGGTGGGGGTCACGTGACCTGGCCTGGCGACCTGACCTGAGATGACTCGAGGTCAATCATTTTACACAATGTGGGTAATAGATGCCCAAACACCTGTGCGAAAAACGGCGGCGTTGCGTGACGACGTTTCACCGCTATCCTCGAAAAACCTGACCTTAGGGGAGGGCGTCTAATCGCCCCCCGCCCCCGCCCCCGCCCAGGCACAGCGTGGGTTAATCTGTATCCTAAACCCCCCGCCCAGGCACAGCGTGGGTTAATCTGTATCCTAAACCCCCCGCCCAGGCACAGCGTGGGTTAATCTGTATCCTAAACCCCCCGCCCAGGCACAGCGTGGGTTAATCTGTATCCTAAACCCCCCGCCCAGGCACAGCGTGGGTTAATCTGTATCCTAACCCCCCCCCCGCCCAGGCACAGCGTGGGTTAATCTGTATCCTAAACCCCCCGCCCAGGCACAGCGTGGGTTAATCTGTATCCTAAACCCCCCGCCCAGGCACAGCGTGGGTTAATCTGTATCCTAAACCCCCCGCCCAGGCACAGCGTGGGTTAATCTGTATCCTAAACCCCCCGCCCAGGCACAGCGTGGGTTAATCTGTATCCTAAACCCCCCGCCCAGGCACAGCGTGGGTTAATCTGTATCCTAACCCCCCCCCCCGCCCAGGCACAGCGTGGTTAATCTGTATCCTAAACCCCCGCCCAGGCACAGCGTGGGTTAATCTGTATCCTAAACCCCCCGCCCAGGCACAGCGTGGGTTAATCTGTATCCTAAACCCCCCGCCCAGGCACAGCGTGGGTTAATCTGTATCCTAAACCCCCCGCCCAGGCACAGCGTGGGTTAATCTGTATCCTAACCCCCCCCCCCCCGCCCAGGCACAGCGTGGGTTAATCTGTATCCTAAACCCCCCGCCCAGGCACAGCGTGGGTTAATCTGTATCCTAAACCCCCCGCCCAGGCACAGCGTGGGTTAATCTGTATCCTAACCCCCCCCCCCCCCGCCCAGGCACAGCGGTGGTTAATCTGTATCCTAAACCCCCCGCCCAGGCACAGCGTGGGTTAATCTGTATCCTAAACCCCCGCCCAGCACAGCGTGGGTTAATCTGTATCCTAAACCCCCCGCCCAGGCACAGCGTGGGTTAATCTGTATCCTAAACCCCCCGCCCAGGCACAGCGTGGGTTTAATCTGTATCCTAACCCCCCCCCCCCCCGCCCAGGCACAGCGTGGGTTAATCTGTATCCTAAACCCCCCGCCCAGGCACAGCGTGGGTTAATCTGTATCCTAAACCCCCCGCCCCAGGCACAGCGTGGTTTAATCTGTATCCTAAACCCCCCGCCCGGCACAGCGTGGGTTAATCTGTATCCTAAACCCCCGCCAGGCACAGCGTGGGTTAATCTGTATCCTAAAACCCCCCGCCCAGGCACAGCGTGGGTTAATCTGTATCCTAACCCCCCCCCCCCCGCCCAGGCACAGCGTGGGTTAATCTGTATCCTAAAACCCCCCGCCCAGGCACAGCGTGGTTAATCTGTATCCTAACCCCCCGCCCAGGCACAGCGTGGGTTAATCTGTATCCTAAACCCCCCGCCCAGGCACAGCGTGGGTTAATCTGTATCCTAAACCCCCCGCCCAGGCACAGCGTGGGTTAATCTGTATCCTAACCCCCCCCCCCCCCGCCCAGGCACAGCGTGGGTTAATCTGTATCCTAAACCCCCCGCCCAGGCACAGCGTGGGTTAATCTGTATCCTAAACC
>JAXIVJ010011856.1:0-35000 GCA_036785665.1 Chirona hameri | reverse complement strand
ACGTCTTGAGTTCCGTGACATCCAGTGGTGCGTCGGCCGCGTGTGCGTCGGGGGAGGGGGAGGGAAGGCTGTGGCGGTTCTGTTGGTGTGGGTTCATGCTGAATGATGTGGTTCGCTGAGGGTGCTGGTTCACGTTGAAATGATATGATTCAGGGGGAGCTTCGCCAGGCTCGCGTTCCCTGCGGGCCATAACTGACTGCTAATGGCTGCCTGCTAATGGTGGCCATCAAGGCTGTGTGTTGAGAACGTGCCGTCTGGGCGGCTACGCATTGCTTTTGTCCGTGCCGTCTGGAGGGCAGGGCGGCGGGCCGGTCGGCCCTGTTCGTCTGGGAGTCGGACCGGCTACCGACAATAGTAACATGATTTTAATAGAAGTGTGCCCCGCTACATTATCATCACTTGGCGTTAGAAATGGATCATGACGGTCATCAGTGGTGTATCCAGAGGGGGGGGGGGGGGGGGGGGGGGCATGCCCCCTCCCCCTTGAGCCTCCAAGGGGCCCAATAGCCTGAGGGGGCCCCATAGCCGATCGAAGAGACTCGAAACGAATTTCACCCCCGTTTTCAAACAAATCGCAAGTAAAGTTGCCCACTCTGACCTCCAGAGTGCCCATTCTGGCCTCCAGAGAGCCCACTCTGGTCTCCGTAGGGGCCGCTTCGGCCTCCAGAGGGCCCACTCTGACCAACCAGAGGGTCCATTCTGACTTGAAGAGGGCCCATTCTGGTTTGTAGAGGCCCATTTTAGCATGTGACAGGCATATTTTTAACTAAAAGGGTCAATTCTGGCCTAAATTTGTATTCAAGGTCGAAAGGGCCCACCAAGGCTTGAGTGGGCCCACTAAGGCCTGAGGGGGCCCACCAAGGCCTGGGGCCCACTTTGCTACGTGGTCCCCTCCTTGATCGAATCCTGGATCCACCACTGACGGTCATTATATAACTGCATTGAGCCAGACACAACATCGCTCAGGAAGTCAGAATGGGCCATCAGGAGGTCAGAACTGGCCCACTGGATGCCAGAGAGAGCCCTCCGGAAGGCAAATAGTGGTCCTGTGAAAAGCACAGAGGGCCATCTGGAAGCCAGATGGGCCCTCTGAAAGGCAGAGGGCCCTCTGGAAACCAGATGGGCCTCTGGAGGCCAGAGCGGGTCCTCTGGAGGTCAGAGGGTAGGCTCCAGAGGGCCTACCCTCTGGAGGCCAGAGTGGGCCTCATGGAGGCTAGATGGGTCCTCTGGAACCTAAGGAGCCCTTGGCTGGTCTGGGAGTGTCCAGACTCTGGTATGAGGGCCCTATACTAGGTAAGATGGCCCCTGGTCCCAGCCTGAGGAGTACCAGGCCTGGGTCTGAGAGGGACCTCATACCAGAGTCAGGGCACTCCCAGACCTGCCAAGGGCTCCCTAGGTTCCAGAGAACCAATCTGGCCTCCATGAGGCCCACTATTGCCTCCATTAGGCCTACTCTGGCCTCCAGAGGACCCGCTCTAGCCCCCAGAGGCCCATCTGGTTTCCAGAGGGCCCCTCTGCCTTTGAAAGGGCCCATCTGGCTTCCAGATGGACACTTTGTGCTTTTCAGAGGACCGCTATTTGCTTTCCAGAGGGCCCACTCTGGCATCCAGGGGGTCAGTTCTGACCTCCTGAGGGCCCATTATGACGTCCTGGGCAATGTTGTATCTGGCTCAAAACAGTTATATAATGACCGTCAGTGGCAGATCCAGGATTCGACAAAGGAGGGGACCACGTTGCAAAGTGGGCCCCCAGGCCTTTGTGGGCCCCCTCAGGCCTTAGTGGCCCCTCAAGTCTTGGTGGGCCATTTTTGACCTTGAAGACAAATTCAGGCTAGAATTGACCCTTTTAGTTAACCCGCGCCGTGCCGGTGCTCGGCGCCACTTTCGCCGTGCCGGGGGTGGGGTTGGGGGGGGGGGGGGGGTGTTTAGACATCCCCATATAACTCGAAAACTAAAAGGGCTAGAAAGATGCAGAAAAGCGCGTTCGAAATTTATCGACAATCACATTCGAAAGTACTTCTAATCTTTTTCTCCTAAAGTCAATATTGAGGTCACCAGAGGTCATCGAAGATCAAATTGTCCAGTTTTAAGACTTCGCTCCAGAAACCCCCAGATATCACATGAACTATGATAGCTAGTAACAAACGGAAAATAGCAATGGGAAGTTATCGAAACATGCAATCGACAAAGTGTCCCCCGATTTTAGCTCAGGTCAATAGTTGAGGCTCCAGAGCTCATCAAATGTCAAAAAGGCTATTTCTTACAAAACAGTTTTTCACGAATAGCTTTTTACCCAATAACGACAAGACAATAATTTTGATGCCATAGTGTTCCCGATGTCAAGGTTCTTCGACTCATATTAATAGTGTTGACCAGGTTAGGTCAACTTAAAAATTTGACCTCAGGTCAAGGTCAAGTGGTAACCCAAGTTGGTCATGCTGCATATGGAAAGACGTACCTCAACGAGACAAACACATTGGTGTCGGTTTCACTTCTCTATCGTCATTATATCGAGAGTTATTGACATACAACTGTTGGTGACCTCGGCTGACCTCGGCTGACCCTGTAGGGATCACTGAACAGAAATGGCACCTAGGTCATCAAGAATAGCCTATAATAACATGATCCAGATGGAATTATACGAATATCTTGAGTATCCTAGGAATAGGAATCATTTAATATTTTCTATTGACTTGTATTAGGGAGGTCACGAAATTGACCCGACCTTAGGTCGCTGATATAAAAAATCAAATATATACGAATTGTAGATACATATATATGACATTAAGAAATCCTGTATGTGTAAAACCGATCATTCAAAAACTGTGACTGTGTTTTTTTAGGTGGGGTCACGTGACCTGGTCTGGTGACCTGACCTGATATGACCCGAGGTATTTTTTTGGATACATAATGTGCGCAATTGATGCCCGAGCAGCTGTGCAAAAAACGGCGGCGCTACGCGCCTCCGTTTTTACTATCCTTGAAAAACCTGAGGGGGGTGTCTAAACACCCCCCCCCCCCCGCACGGCGCGGGTTAAAAATATGCCTGTCACATGCTAAAATGGGCCTCTACAAACCAGAATGGGCCCTCTTCAAATCAGAATGGGCCCTCTGGCGGTCAGAGTGGACCCTCTGGAGGCCAAAGTGACCCCTACGAAGACCAGGGTGGGCTCTCTAGAGGCCTGAATGGGCCCTCTGGAGGTCAGAGTGGGCAAAGTTACTTGCGATTTACTTTAAAACGGGGTGAAATTCGTGTCGAGTCACTTCGATCGGCTATGGGGGCCCCTCAGGCTATTGGGCCGCTTCGAGGCTCAAGGGGGGGGGGGGGCGGCATGCCCCTTCCCCTCTGGATCCACCACTGATGACCGTCATGATCCATTGCTAACGCTAAGTGATGATAATAAGGAATAAAGTAGCACGAGGGCATCCATCAGCTCAAAAACCGTTGCGCAGACTTTTGGCTATGACGCCATAACTCGGTGACCTGACCTGACCTGGAGCTTTTTTATGTCAAAATGTTTCAAATAAATCGTGCTACCAGCTTACCAAACTTGATCGATGTCACTGCAGCGGGCCGGAAGTTATTGAGAATAAATAGAGGGGCGAACGACCACTTGTGGCGTCCTGCCATTGCTATTAGTGCATTTTTGCAAGGTCTCGTTTTTTCGAGGTGGTTGTGATGACAAGTATTGCCATCGTGTTTTGTTTTGGTGGCCTTGTGTCTCAGTCACGTGACCTGTGACCTCCCAGTCAGCTGACTGTGACTTGGCCAAGGCCAGTGTTTTTGTTTTGGGTGTTTACGTGCCGCTGCCGCACTGCCTTCATACGTATCGCCAGATAATATAAGTTCAGCCGCAACCGACCGTTTGGACTCAGTACGATCGTAATTCGTAACATGGCGCGGTCGGTCGGTTTTAGTGGTACCTGGGCTGATCTACAGTGACTGTGCTCTGTGCCTCAGTGATTTTCGTTTCTGCCGCCGGCCCCGCGTCCAGGGTAATAGAACAACGGGTAGAACAGTAAGAAATGTAATGCCCAAATGAATTAGACAAGATCTAATTTCCATCGTAATTGTTTTGTCTATTATAAATTAAAGGTATTGTTTGCTATCACTAACTTGCATTTCCATATATCATATCTTTATTTATTGAATTAAACTCCAGGAAATATACGAAGTAGTAGTCGAAGTAGTGTATATTTCAGTACATGTAGTAGCATTTGGAGGCGTTTATTAAATTCTACTACGAAGTAGTAGTCGAAGTAGTGTATATTTCAGTACCTGTAGTAGCATTTGGAAGCGCTCAGCGGTCGTTCCGACATTTTCTAACCCCCAAGCCCATTTAACCCCTTTACGCCAGGAATATCGAAAAATGGTAAATAAAAACGTTGTAGCTAAGGATTGTAGCTATCTGTTTCAGAAGTCGGATTTAAAATATGTACCATAGGTTACGAGCCAGCCTTGTCTGAAAATCATCGATTTAACATGGGAATCCTATGGTGTAGCAGGTTTTTAACGCCCAAACGCCCGAGTGCTGCCAACTGTTACTGGTGGAGGCTGACCCCGTCCAGCGTGTCTTACAGCGGAAGTCGGCCCTGCCTTCTGTCGACGGCCTGCGGAAGTACCGCCCAGATGCCCTGAACTGGATACTCTTAGCGCGCTCAACCTGACAGGTTGGCATAGTGGTCCCGCGTGCAGGTACGTACAGCGGTCGCCAGAGCCCTGCCGATCTTCGGTTCGAATCCCCGCGGCGGTCTTTTTTCAAGTCGCCGCTATGGAGGATTTCACAGCAGCGCTGCCCAGCCTAACGGAGCTGATGCGCCAGCAAGCTGTAACAGCGAATCAGCGGGAGGACCGTTTGGCGGCAATCGCTTCCGCACAGGCTGAAGCGACTTCTTCTGCAGCCTCAGCAGGCATTCAGCAAAACGTCGCCCCTGCAGCTCGCCCTAAGCTACCATTATCCACATGGCGAGAACCAAGGGCTCCGCCACAGGTTTGAAGTCGGGCTTTGAGTCGGGCCTCGCCACAGGTTTGAAGACAGGTTGAAGGTTTGAAGACGAGATATCGGGCTGAGTATATGGGATATTGTGAGAACCGGGTTCTACGCCTGACCGGGTCCCTGATACACACCTTTGCCAGCACCGTACCCCTGCCTCGATCAGACCTGACCAAGACCGGGCCCCTACCCTGAACGGGCCTGTGTCACTAGAACGGGTCCGTATCAATAATTTGCAAGGATCGGGCCCTGTTGTGACCAGGCCTTCGTTTTGACCGGGCCCCATATCACGTCTTTGCCAGAACCGGGCCCCTGCCTCGATCGGGCCTGATCAAAACCGGGGCCCTACCAGGAACGGGCCCGTATCACCAGAACGTGCCCGTATCAAGAATTTAACAGGACCGGGCCCTGTTGTGACGGGGCCCTCGTCCTAACCGGGCCCCATATCACGGCTTTGCTAGCACTGGCCCCTGCCTCAATCGGGCCTGACCAAGAACGGGCCCGTATACATATTTTGCAAGGATCGGCCCTGTTGTGAAGGAGCCCTCGGCCTGACCGGGCCCCATATCACGCCTCTGCCAGCACCGGGGCCCTGACTTGAACGGGCCCCTACCAGTAACGGGCCCGTATCACAAATTTGCAAGGAGCTTCCTGACCGGGCTCCATATCACGCCTTTGCCAGCATCAGGTCCCTGTTGTGGCCGGGTCCTCGACCTGACCGGTCCCCATATCACGCCTTTGCCAGCACCGGGCCCCTGCCTCCATCGGACCTGACCAAGACCGGGCCTCTACCAGAAAGGGGCCCGTATCAAGAATATACAAGGACCGGCCCTGGTTATGACCGGGCCCTGTTGTGACCGGGACCTGGTCCTGACCGGGCCCTCGTCCTGACCGGGCCCTATATCACGCCTCTGCCAGCACCAGGCCCCTGCCTCGATCGGGCCTGACCAAGACCGGGTCCCTACCAGAAACGGGCCCGTATCAAGAATATGCAAGGACCGGACCCTGTTGTGACCGGGCCCTCGTCCTGACCGGGCTACATATCACGACTCTGCCAGCACCGGGCTTCTGCCTCGATCGCTCCTAACAGGAAGGGGCCCGTATCAAATAATTTTCAAGGAGCGGGCCCTGTTGTGACCGGGCTCTCGTCCGGACCGGGCCCCATATCACGCTTTTGCTAGCACCGGGCCCCTGCCTCGATCGGGCCTGACCAAGACCGGGCCCCAACCAGAAACGGGCCAGCATCAATAATATGCAATAACCGGGCCCTCGTCCTGACCGGGCCCCGTATCACGCCTTTGCCAGCACCGGGTCCCTGCCAGGTATGGGCCATTATACGGGTCCGTTTGATGCGTACACCTCAAAAATGTCGGGGGGGGGGGGGGGGGGTCAGTTGACCCTTTCGACCCCCCCCCCTGCGTGCGCCACTGCCAACTTTCCTCGGGATACTCCCGCTACTTGCTGTGTCAGTGGTACCTAGAGACAGGGGCGTCGCCACGGGGGGGGGGGGAAGGTCCAGGATAGCTCCGACCGGAGTCCGCCACCCCCCCCCCCCCAGATTCGCAGGATTTACTATTAGTCCAATGGGGCTGGCCCCCAAACCCATGGCTGCCCTCCCCCCTCCCCACACACACACTCAAAATTTTGTGGTGACGCCACGGCCTAGAGAGGTGACTTGTTGACTAAGTTAAAGCGTACTTTCCGCTTTTAAAAAGCTGAGGGACTTATACATGCGCATTACCGCTAAGTTGCAGTGGCATGGCTGTTAATTAATCACAGTCCACACAGGCCCGTAGCCAGGATTTCGTCCAGGAGGGGAGGGGGGCGACGCCTCGAAAGGGCCCTTCCCGAGCGTTGAAACGGCCAAACAAAACGGATGAAAAGGCACGTTACAAGGATGGAGAACGCAGTATGGCATGGGTCATACCATCTGTTACGAGCTGGAGTTAGTAAATTGAGGGGTTTGTCATTTCAACTTTGGAACCAGCGACACCAGTTTTGAATCAGCAACACCAACTCCGATTTGTTTAGGCCCAATCCCTGAAACCCTTAAAGGGAATGTTTCACCTTTGTCTTAGTTTTATACTGAGATAGCCATTATCTTGGGCCGTTATTGAAATGTCTAAATTACTAAGGTCATTTTCCCAAAAACGTAACCGTTTTTAAGCAATTTAATACACCATTTTCAAAATGACCCCAGGCTGGTGCAGCCGCTGATTGGCTGACATACACTTTTCAGCCAATCCCACTTTGTCAGCCAATCAGCGGAAGTCTATAGCTCAATAATGACGTAATTCGCCCAAATCTAAAAACGTAATTTGTATACACGTAATTTGTATTTGTATACAGTTAAGTGACTTTTCTAGTGCAAAATATCACCATCGTTTTCAGCAGCACTTACTTCATATTTTATACTGCAACCAGCGTATATTGACAACTTTCAGAAAGGTGAAACATTCTCTTTAAAGGAATTGCGCCGCGGAGCTGCGCGAAATTTTTAATCTTATGCCCTGTATATGCATTTTTTCCTCTATGACCTCTAATTTGTTCTGCGTTAGAGTGCGGTAAAAAAGTGGCAAGTAGCAACATATAAACAAAACATAAATGCGCCGTGAAACGGTGCGAATTTATAAATTTGTTTTAACCCGTATACAATTGAATGTGTACTGCAATTGCGCCGCTGAGCGGCGCGATTTATTTTATTGTATTCCCTGGATAATTGTATTCTTACTGTTGAAGGTGCTTGATGTGTGTACACTGTACTGTTTGAGGTGCTTGAAATTTGAGGGCTGATGCAAGGCCTGTCGGCACGACGGACACCGCAAGTGGACATTGAGGTACAGCACTCCCATGGACATGCCGTCGTTCCCTGGATCTCTGACAGTGGTGCAGAAGTTTACGCAATGGGTGTCCAGCAGGCTCGAATAATTGGCATCGACGTGAACAACCTGTCACCCCCACCGGATCGACTGTTCGGAGCATCCGGAGACGAGCTCGTCTGCAGAGGAACGTTCCGGTGCACACTCAGACTGGGTGAAGAGACTGCGTCGTCCGTCACCGTATGCGTCATCCCGAACGTCACCGGCGCCTTGCTGTCGTGGGTTCAGTGCGTCGAACTCGGACTTCTACCACCTGATTTCCCGAAGCAGCTCAGGCAAGTAGGTGCACCACACCGGCTGGACGTCACCAGCGACATCTTCAGCTCCGACGCCGGTTCTGACCACAGTAAAATCAGCTCGTCCAGCCACCATGTCCACACACTCGTCTCCCCAGAACAAGGCAACCGTCCGTCAACACGAGGCTGTGGACCATCATTCGCCTCTCACACGCCGACGAGAGCAAAGTATCCTGTATGGCATCCCGAACAAGGCGAACCGTCCGATAACGTCAAAGAGCAGCATCACAACATGCTGCAGAACATGCTGCAGGACGCCTTCCACGAGGTGTTCGATATCGACCGACCACTTCGTGAGATGATCGGCGAGCCCATGAAGATCGTGATCAACGATGACGCCCAGCCGTACGCCGTCACCGCTGCCAGCTCGATTCCGTTTACCTGGAGAGACAAGGCCAAAGAACAGCTGGACAAGTTCCTGCGATACGGCATCATCTCCGAGGTCACCCACCCGACGGAGTGGTGTCACCCCCTGGTCGTCGTGTCCAAGAAGCCCGCAGAAGGCAGCAGTGAAAACACCGTCGACGACAGAATCTGCATCGACTTGACGATGTTGAACAAATATGTGCGCCGTGGCGCACATCCCGTACCGTCATGTCATGACGTCATCACCAACATCGACAAGAACAGCAAGTTCTTCACGAAGCTCGACGCCAAGAACAGCTACTTTCAAGTCCCGATCGCAGAGGAATCGAGAGACCTCACATGCTTCATCACCCCCTGGGGCAGGTTCCGCTTCGAGAGATGCGTCTAAGGTCTCAGTTCATCAGGGGACGAGTTCAACCGCCGTGGTGACATCGTACTCGCCGGAATCCCCAAGACATGCCAGGTGATCGACGACATCTTATGTCACGACGACACCTATTCGTCTCATCTGCAGCACGTGATCACAGTCCTGGAGCGGTGTGCGAAGCACAACATCACGCTGAACCCCAAGAAGCTGCAATTCGCCCAGTGAACGGTCGAGTACTGCGGCTTCGAGATCAGCAAGGACGGGTACACCGTGGACCGGCGTAAACTGCGCGCCATCTCCGACTTCCCGCTTCCCCAAAACCTCACAGACCTGCGCAGCTTCATGGGTCTGGTCAATCAGCTGGCCTCATTCTCCACGGAGACTGCACATGCTGCCGGCCCGCTACGTGACCTACTCCGGCCTCAAAACCACTGGTGTTAGACCAGTGTGCACTAGACTGCGTTCGAGGCGGTGAAATCAACTCTGGTGTCACCACCTGTGCTGGTATTCTTCGAGCCCGGTCTGCCTACAGCCCTCCACACCGACGCTACACGACTACATGACCTGTCATACGCACTTCTCCAGCTTCAGAACGGCAACTGGCGCCTGATCTAGTGTGGGTCTCGTTTCGTGTCTGTGACAGAGTCCAGGTATGCCGTCATCGAATTGGAGATGACCGTTATCTGCTGGGATGTTCGAAAGAACCACCTCTACCTGGTTGACCTGAAGGACTTCGACATCGTCTGTGATCACCGTCCTCTGATCCCGATACTCAACCAGAAGTCTCTGGCTCAGATGGAGAACCCCCGTCTCCTCCGCCTCTGCGGGAAGTTGGTGCCATACCACTTCAAAGCAATCTGGCAAAACCCACTGCATCGCGGACGCGCTATCCAGAGCACCAGTGGACAATCCAACGGAGGAAGACGATGAAGCAGAAGCAGACATCCGGCATCATCGCCGCAGCGTCGCGATGGCCAGCGCCCAGGAGATCGACAGTGCTGGAAGTCGTCCCGCGCCTGACATGCTCATCGACGAAATCTGCACTGCTGCACAGAGCGACGATGAATACCAGGCACTGGCTGGCGTGATTCGGAGCGGCTTCTCCGACCAGAAGGCAGACCTGCCGTCCAGTCTGCGTACTTACTGGTCGGTGAGGGACAGACTCTCCGTCGATAATGGCGTCATCCTGTGTGGAGCTCGCCTGCTCATTCCACACAGCCTACGAACAGACATCCTCCAGCGACTCCACGCCAGTCACCAGGGCGTGGAACGGACGAAATGACGCACCCGGCAATCAGTCTACTGGCCCGGACTGAATCAGCAAGTATGCGACTCTGTCACAGCCTGCTCAGCTTGCCAAAAGTACCGATACACTACATCACCCATAGCATGAAAAGTATGCCATTATAGGGCGTGTCCGGGGTTGTAGTTGTTTACCGTTTGCTCCCTTCAGACCCAACCTTTTCCTGGGATGACTTTCAGACAAGTTTTATATTGAAAAAATATTGCTTAGCACCTGTCTACCCCCCCCCCCCCCCCACCCACAAAAACAACAACAACAGCACATAAATATCACTAACTGCAGCATGGCAGAGCGAAGAAAAAAAATGGTTATTGGTTAGTAACAGCAACATGCCAAGTCTGATGTGTTGACATGTTATGTTTACCCTACCTACTTCCTATGCGATTTATTTATCCACTTTTTTAGTATCTATATTATTTAATATGTTAACTTAACCTTATCTCACCTTACACCTTAATCTGAACTATGAAGCCTCTGAAGCAGGATGCTTCACAGAATCGCTGAATCATTTTGTTAATAAACTCATGCGCCGTTTTCGCTCCAAATCGAGGCTTTAAAATGTTGTCATGCTTCCATGGTCATTGGTCATCAATCTAAAATATACTCTGAGTTTCTAAATTTGTTCCAAAACTTATACCAGTTTCTACTATGCAGCGAAGCGGGCTGGTAAAACCTGCGGACCTGCCAGTCGAACGGCGTAGAGTCTACTGTTCAAAGTCAATGACTTGGTTCTCCGCGGTCTTCCCAATCCACTGACTACTAGAAATAGTAGTTTGTATGGTCTATAAAAACAGCTATATTGTTGGTCTAATAGGCTGCCAGTCTGGTGGTGCCAGATTGATATCACTGTTGCTAAGTGGGAAGCCAGTCATGTGTGAACCATAATTATGACCTAAAATTGGAGGGGGTTCGCCCCCCCCCCCCTGGTAGTTAAAAAGGCGTTTCCAATTCCAATTTCAAATTCCAATTGGTAGTTAAAAAGACGTTTCCAACGTTAACCCGCGCACTGCAGGGGCTTTGCGCCGAACACGAACTGCAGGGGGGGTTGATTTCCGCCCCCCCCTGAGATCTCGAAAACTACGCAACGTAGCGAGAAGTGGAAAAACGCATTTGATAGCTTCATACATGTTCTATCGAAAGTATTTCAGTGTTTTTTTTAATCAGGTCAAAATTGAGGTCACCAGAGGTCATCAAAGGTCAAATTTTTCAGTTTTTTTTTCCTGTTTTAGGACATCGCTCCAGAAATTCCCATATATCTCAGAAACGATGATAGTTAGAAACAAACGGAAAAAAGCAAACGCCAGCCAGTGAAATTTCTAATCGCTAAAGTGTCCTCAGATTTGATCTCAGGTCAATATTTGAGGCTCCAGAGGTCAAAAAGAAAAAGAAAACGTTTTTTGCTAAATTGTTTTTTGCTATTAACTTTTTACTTAATAAAGATAACGGAAAACTATTTACGCCATTGTGTTTATCTTGTCAAGGCGCTTTGAATGATATATATGGTGACCTTGTTAAGTCAACTTAACAATTTGACCTAAGGTCAAGGTCAAGTGGTGACCCAAGTAGGGTATGTTGCATATGGGAAGACGTGTCTCGACGAGACAAACACATTGATGTCTGTTTTACTTCTCTATCTTCATTATATCGAGAGTTATTAACAAAAAAGCGATGGTGACTTCGCATGACCTCAAATGATCCAATAGGGGTCACTGAACAAAACTTACACTTGGATCATCAAGAATATCCTATAATAACATGATCCAGAAGTAATTGGACTAGTACCATGCATATCCTTGAAATAAGAAGCATTTGTATATTTCCCCATTGACTTATTATGGGGAGGTTACGAAATTGACCTGACCTTAGGTCACCGATATCAAAATTCCGAGTTAAACGAATTGTAAGTACTGGTGCCCTCATGACATCCTGTAAGTGACCTGACCTGGTGACCTGACCTGAGATGGTCAGGTCTGGTGACCTGACCTGAGATGACCAGAGCATATTTTTTTCTCTCAAAGTGTGCGCAATTTATGTCCTAACAGGTGTATCAAAACCCGGCGGCGCTGCGCGCCGCCGTTTTTTCGCTATCTTTGAAAAACCTGAAGGGGGGGGGGGGGGGGGGGGGGGGGGGTCTGGGCGGAAATCAACCCCCACTGCAGTGCGCGGGTTAATTTTCCCTGAATTATTTCAGCGTCATTTTCGGAAAGCTAACAATTTTATTTTATTTAATGTGTCGGGGTATGTCGTTTTCCATGTCGATTTTGCATGGTTTGATATATTTACCCTAATGAGCGATACTCCTTGGGGTCATTCAGCAAGGGAAACTGGGTTTCCGAAGTGAGTGTAGCGCGTTTCTTGCCGATATTGCATGAACTAATATAAATACATATGATAAAATAATGCATCGGGCATCTTTAAAGAGTTTCCTACCTTTGGTGTGGAAAATACTTTGTTTTCCCAATCGTCATGGTGGCGGCTATTTCTTAGTACCAAATTCATGTTGCGAGAGGTGCCACTAGTAGTCCGCGCCTGCCCGGTAACGATGTGGTAAAAAATAAATCATTTATGGCTTGATTTAATCATTTAAGGACAATTTAGCTAAATCATAAATCTACATTTACTTAGTCTAAGACCTGGTTTCATTCGAAGGATCGAAACCCGGACAGTTGTGCCACCTCATAAACAAATAACTCAGTAACCCCTTTGGTATAAAACGTACTTAGTTGAAAGACATTGAACTGACTCACTTTCACGCACGTTTTGAGTTGATGTAGCTAGTGTCACGCTCGCCTGTCCCGAGCTCCGCCTCCTTACACACCAAGAGGCGGTACCAATCACGGTCATAGAATACTAGGTAATCCCACCGCTGTCACCATGTCACGCTCGCCTGACCCGAGCTCCACCTCCTTACACACCAAGAGTCAGTACCAATCACGGTCATATAATACTAGGTAATCCCACCGCTGTCACCATGTCACGCTCGCCTGTCTCGAGCTCCGCCTCCTTACACACCAAGAGGCGGTACCAATCACGGTCATAGAATACTAGGTAATCCCACCGCTGTCACCATGTCACGCTCGCCTGACCCGAGCTCCACCTCCTTACACACCAAGAGTCAGTACCAATCACGGTCATATAATACTAGGTAATCCCACCGCTGTCACCATGTCACGCTCGCCTGTCCCGAGCTCCGCCTCCTTACACACCAAGAGTCGGTATCAACCACGGTCATAGAATACTAGGTAATCCCACCGCTGTCACCATGTCACGCTCTCCTGACCCGAGCTCCGCCTCCTTACACACCAAGAGTCGGTACCAATCTGTATTGCGCCCGCACGGGCCACCGCCGCGTATATACATCGGACAACTTATTTACGCCAGGCGCTCGCTTTCTTTCTAATGGCCTCATGGTGTCCACCAATCGCACTTCTCAGCTCTACTTCTCAGAACTGACAAAGTCGACGGACCCTCTGGCTCTTCACGTTGCAGCCAGCGTCACATTTGAGACGACGTGGTGGACCGAACGTGATAAATTAAGTGGAAAGCGCATGAACAAGATCATCTGCGTACCCGGATTGCAGAAGACAAAACGTCAAGAAGCCGGTGAACAATAGGAGGCAAAAATGGACACAATGGGAGGTCACGCGTTGATTTAAAAAGAAACCTTGTCGGCCTAAGTGTTCCCTTTGCTTGCCTGAAAGCACCATTGGCTGTCCCGAGTGGGTCTTCGGACGGCTTGAAAGGGTCCTCGTCTGATTTGAGACCATCGGTCGGCCTGAAAGGGTCCTTGACTGGCCCAAGGCGGTTCTCAGATGGCTTGGCCATTGACTGGCGAAACAGACCTTCGAATATTCCCGCGCGTCGTGATGAAGCCCTAATAAGACATTGAGTGCGTTCGATCGGTCTGAGTGTCAGGCTCGCATATTCCAACTGGCTTCTGACTTCAAAGCTGAAACTAAAGCTATCACGATGTCATTATGTTGAAGCCACTGCCAAGACTGAGGCCAGTGACTTCAAAATTTCGGGCAGCAGCATTTATGCAACATTCTTCCAACATTACTGCAATGCCTCATTTCTGAATGGCAATTTGAATAGCACTGAACGCATACGTTATCATCTGCTCCTCAGTGAGTTGGCGTCTTCGGACCCTCCCCTCCTTCTCCCTGCTGCGTCAGCTGGGTGGGCGGGTCAGGCAGCCCACCCCTCCTTCTTCCCTCTCCCGCCCCCTCCCTCCCCGTCCGCGGCAGAGTAGTCGCTAATCGCCCGGGGCGTTTTTACAATAGACCGGATGGCGATGGCCTGAAGCGGATGGCCGGGGACCGGACGGAGCTCCAATCGATCATGAGATCAGAGCCGAGCCACGACGCCAATTTCCTCCCTCGGCCGAGCGGCGTGCTATATTCAGCGACGTGCGATGTCACTAGGCCCAGCTGCCGCCCAGTGTGTCCGAGAAAGTGTCCGATAAAGTGTCCGATAAAGTGTCCGGCGAAGTGTCCGATAAAGTGTCCGATAAAGTGTCCGATAAAGTGTCCGATAAAGTGTCCGATAAAGTGTCCGATAAAGTGTCCGGCGAAGTGTCCGACAAAGTGTCCGATAAAGTGTCCGATAAAGTGTCCGATAAAGTGTCCGATAAAGTGCCCGAGAAAGTGTTCGAGAAAGTGTCCGAGAAAGTCTCCGAGAAAGTATCCGAGAATGTGTCCGAGAAAGTGTCCGATAAAGTGTCCGATAAAGTGTCCGGCGAAGTGTCCGATAAAGTGTCCGATAAAGTGTCCGATAAAGTGTCCGATAAAGTGTCCGATAAAGTGTCCGGCGAAATGTCCGATAAAGTGTACGATAAAGTGTCCGATAAAGTGTCCGAGAAAGTGTCCGATAAAGTGCCCGAGAAAGTGTTCGAGAAAGTGTTCGAGAAAGTGTCCGAGAAAGTGTCCGAGAAAGTATCCGAGAATGTGTCCGAGAATGTGTCTGAGAAAATGTCCGAGAAAGTGTCCGAGAAAGTGTCCGAGAAAGTGTCCGAGAAAGTGTCCGGAAAGGTGTCCGAGAAAGAGTCAGAGAAAGTGTCCGAGAAAGTGTCCGAGGTGTCCGACAAAGTGTCCTAAAAAGTGTCCGAGAAAGTGTCCGAGAAAGTGTCCGAGAAGGTGTCCGAGAAGGTGTCCGAGAGAGAAAGTGTCCGAGAAAGTGTCCGAGAAAGTGTCCGAGAAAGTGTCCGAGAAAGTGTCCGAGAAAGTGTCCGAGAAAGTGTCCGAGAAAGTGTCCGAAACAGTGTCCGAGAAAGTGTCCGAGAAAGTGTCCGAGAAAGTGTCCGAGAAAGAGTCTGAGAAAGTGCCCGAGAAGGTGTCGGAGAAAATGTCTGAAAAGTGTCCGAGAAAGTGTCCGAGAAAGTGTCCGAGAAAGTGTCCAAGAAAGTGTCCGAGAAAGTGTCCGAGAAAGTGTCCGAGAAAGTGTCCAAGAAAGTGTCCGAGAAAGTGTCCGAGAAAGTGTCCGAGAAAGTGTCCAAGAAAGTGTCCGAGAAAGTGTCCGAGAAAGTGTCCGAGAAAGTGTCCGAGAAAGTGTCCGAGAAAGTGCCCCTGAGAAATCAGCCGAGGCCGGCTGTGAATAGTAGTTGGAAATGTCGCTACGTCGTTAACTATATAATGGCGGGTACCGGGGAAGTTCGAAATTCGGCTGCCTACTGATGCCAGAGTGATTCGATGAGCCGATGGAATCAGTGAACACCCACGGGGCTCTCTCGATATAGATTGTTGTCATCTGGCATGCTGTAGGCGAAATGGTTGAAATTCATATGTGGCTGACTATACGACGAATACAACGAAGAATTACGAACAATAGGGACATGTGTTTACTCATTATCCTTTGGTTTTTATAGGCTTAAATCTGGGCTTAAGTGTTAAAATACCGCATCATTTTGCTGGGTAGGTATGAATATGCCACCCTGTAAAGTAACCATTGAACACTTAAAGCTCAATTCATAATTGACGATACTGTTCATGGCTCTGTTAATTAGATAGAGAACGTTTATCAAGACGCAGAGCAACATATATTTTTTATATAAAATCCTACCTGTTTCAGAGACCTCTCGGTAGGATTTAAAAGATATGTTGCTCTGCGTATTAATTAACGTTTTCTATCAATTCATAATGCTTCGAGCTTTTGCCAAATCTCGTGAATGATTTCCGTTATTAAGTTTCACAAAGCAATGTATTGCACGATTTCATGCCTGGGAAAGAGTCACTTGGCGAACTTTGCTTATATACGAGTCAAGACTTATTAGACACAGAGGTGCATAATCTTACGCACTCGCCCACGTGCGAAGGTGACAGTTTTCGCCAAAACGATGGGATTTTGTGACAAATTTCAATGAAAAAGTGATCAGAGGCCTATTTCACAAAGCAAAAAAGTTTGTAATTACAAAGAATTTCTTTGTTATTACAAACATTTTTTACACATGCTTGTAGTTTGGATTTCACAAAAGCCCAGGGCAGTAAATATCAATTTACTATTTACAAACTAGTTTACAAAGATATTGTTTGTAAACATGTTTGCAATTGCACAGGTTCTATTTCTCAAAGGTTGACGGATGTGAGGAAATGTTTGCAATTACAAACTTGTAATTCCAGTGGGCCAGGGGTTCTGAATTTCAGAAACTGCATTGATAATTGACATTGTTCGACTGTTCAGGTGTTTTTCTTGGTGAGGTTGTTACGTTGCCGAAGTTGTTAGGGTAATGGTTTAGTTATACATAGGTATAGCTGCCCAAAAAGTTATTTCCCGAGAGATTTGAACAGGGATCTCCAGATGTGAAGTCCAGACACAGTGCACCTTACCGATTGCGCTGTGAGGGGCGCCTCCGCGCAGATAACCCGCATGGTGATAGAATTGCAGCGGACAATGATGTCTTGTGCAATGTGTAGTAAACCTTCACCCTTTACGACGTAGGAAATCGGCTAGGTTAGGTGAAAAAGTGGTCGGGAAATTCAACGATCTTTCTTTTAAGAGTAGTTCTGTTGTTATGCTCCGCCACCCGGTGAATGGCCAAATTCTGTTTACTCTAATTGCTTACCAAGATGTATTTTTACGATCAGAGTTTGCATTCCGAGGAAATGTTCATTAGAAGATAGTTCTCCCTATAACTAATTTTATTTTGAATAAAAAAATAAACCATAATGTAAATATTTGTTACATGAATTTGTTAACAATCAGATGATTTGTCACTAGCATCAATTTTAATACAAACGTTCTTGATTTCAAGGTTTCTGCTGTACTAACATTTGTGTTTACAATTTTCTTTACAATCAGTAATTCAGAGGTGGTGAATGTTTGTGAAATGCCTTTTTGTGAGGTTTGCAATATTTGCTTGCGTTTGTAATCACAAACATGTGTAATTACTAACTTCTTTGTGAAATAGGCCTCAGATGACAATATAGTATTCTTCACAAAATGTTGTGATTAGGTCACTAATCGATGACTATTGGTGAAAACTAAGTATTTTGGATGTCAAGATATATTATATCTCAGCTACGCGAATGGTAAAGGAATTCCCTACGGTGTCAACACTCAGCCAAAACTGGATGCTGCGCGCTACATATTCTTGCGCACACGGTCAGTGGGCATATTCCTTCAACATTGTGACATTCGCAAAGTTCGCCCACATCGATTGTCACAAGGTGACAATGTGACACCTTCACCACTACGAAATTTCCTTCACATTTGGCTCTCGTTCACAAGCTGCCAGTCGATTGATGTAAACAAGCAACGCATGGGCCCCAAAGGCCGAGCAATGTGCTTGGTCCTGGTTTATATGTTATTTGTATAATATGCTTGCTGGATCTGATTGCTATATTTGAGGTGTAAGTTGAAGTGCTTATTAGAAGCTTATTTACAAGAAGTCTGGTTAACTGGAGTGATAAAGGAATCTTCTCACATCAACATTGAGCAAATTCTCAGCAACTTCAGTTGGTGAGTACTGAGTTCATGAATTTGCCTTGGAACATTGCAAATAATTTTGTTAATATATCTTTGCTGTTATTGGAATGCAACTCAGTGATAAGCTCAACTGTGTATATCAGTGCCATTCCTTTGAATTGTTTGTTCATTTGATGTAGAACTTGCCACTGGATTAAACCATTCTTTTTCGGGACACCACCAAACCAAACTTGCATCTTCCTGCTCACTGCACTGTTCATGAACTGTTGATACACATTTTAAATGACACATTTCTGAGTTAATGCTTAAAACAAAACAAAAATAATGGCACAGTATTGGATGCAAATGCTTGTTCCCACACAGCTCAAGCTGGGCCTGGACCAGTGGTCTGCCGAACATTGCTGAGAATGGGTGTTCTATTTAAATAATTTCTGCTGAGTTGATGTCTCATAATTTTACTTCTGCAGAATGGGGCAACATTTGTGTTAGAAAGATTTGAAGAGCATAAGCAAAACAAATCACCCTTTAAACCATAACAATAAGAAATGAAAGGATTGCAAAACCTGTACAATTTTTGTACTGTCCAATTCGGAGCAAGGAATGATATTCATAAAACAAATGTTCAAGATCAGAAACAAAGTGAACTAGCTTATTAAAATGAAGTGCAATTTGGCTATAACATTGACATGAGATTCAGATTCAGATTATATTCGAATGAGGTCCACAACGCTTTTCACACCCGCACATTATCATAGGCAATACAGTATAAGGAGTAGTGTCAATATAACTAAAACATTGCCTAAATCATTAATCAAATCATTAAACAATCAAATAACATCAATCATTAAACAATTAATCAAACATTATGCAGCTGAATGTGTTAGACGTGTTTATTCATCTCTGTGATTGCATCGTTATAATGGATGTATTTTGCGTCTGATTTTAATGTTAAAGTTTATACAGAAGATTAATAATTATGCAAGCTTTCCCCACATATATTTTTTATGCATATTTATCAATAATTGGTGGTAATATTATCGTTTAAAGTTTGTGTATTATTGTTTTAATATTATTGTCATTTTTTGGACTTTTTAAAGATTTGTAATGTTTTCAAGAACCGAGAATTTAGGCCAACGTCACTTGTTTTTTTACCTGAATACGCGTGGAGAATCAACTCGAGCACCTCACTGGGAAGAGAATGAGTCGAGCGAATCTACAATACACGATTGAACACTTACAAAGCCTTAACAACGACCCTGTCGAAAAGCCGATTCTTACGATTATTCGACCTCGCCTTCCTCGCCCGATCCGGCACACATACGTCCAACAAACGAGAAGATGGAACCGATGTCTGACCCGTACCGACTGTCATCAATTACAACCAGAATCGACCAACACACCAAACAAACCTCACACTTCAACGAAGCAGCAGCGCAACCCATCGTCAGTGAACATCGAGCTATTGAATACTCAATCTCTTCTTCCGAAGCTGCCGGACATCATTGCAGAATTAGCCGATACCAAACCAGAAGTAGTCTGCTACACTGAAACCAATCTGAAACCCAGCACACCTAGTCGCTTGATTCAGCTCCCTAAGTACAAGCTGTTCCGGAAAGATTGAAAGATCGGTCGAAAGAAGAGTGGAGGTGGAGTTTGTATGTTCATCAGAGAAGATCTTGAAGTCGAGACGATAAAGACGCCAGAGGCCTCACAATCATCTATTGTTGAATCACTTTGGATTAAAGTCAAACTAGATCAACGTAGAGCTGCTGTCATCGGATGCTTGTACCGTCCGCCATCGACTACGACTGCTCAAGTAGATTCAGACTACAATGATATAGAAGAACAGCTTCCAAACTGTTCTGAGTCGCTACGCCCCTCAAAATCTACTTATGCTCGGCGCCTTTAACTCTGATTCAAATAGTAACCCAAGGGCAGCTAGTCGACTCAGCAACTTGCAACGGTATGGACTCAAGATTATGATTCAGAAGCCAACATTCTATAGAGGCCGAATGCATAGTGTGCTGGATAATATTTTGTCTACAGTAAGTGACAACTTTTCGATTGAATGCTCAGTAGTGCCTTGTGACCACGTATCAGAGCACAGGAAAGTCACCTCCCGTCTCATTATCACTCGATCCAAACAAAAAGCGACATATCGTATGAGCCGAAACTGGAAATACACTCGACAAGACACAGTTTCTTGAAGCTTTCTCTGCTGTCAACTGGCGACAGGCTGTGCCGAAAGAAGATTCATGTAGCGATCAGTGGGAGAAGTTTTCAAAACAAACCCTTGAAGTACTCAACCACTAAGTCCCTCTGCGCCGTGTCAAAGTACGAAATCCGACACCACCTCCGCTGTCTGAAAACACGATTAGCCTGCTCCGTATGCGGCGAGAAGCCAAAACTGAACGGGACCAAGACGCATATCATCAAATGAACGCAGCCGACAAACGTGCCATTCCAGATGAATATCGCAACGATATCCAGAAGCGACTCCAAACAGGCTCGCCAAATGACGCTTGGCGGCAGCTCCGAGGTGTCATAGCGTCTAAAAAAAGAACGAAGGCCTCTCCCCCGGTCAGTCTGGACACGATGACCTGAACAACTTCTTCATTTCTGTCGGCACTGACACACGAAACTCAGTTGCCACTGAGTATCGGGAGTCAGGTCGCACACAGCTCCAAACTCGACTCACGAGGGTGAACACCGGAGCCCTTAATTGATCCCGATCTCTCTACGAGAGCTACAGAAGATAATCTTAAACATGCCAAACAAAACATCACTAGCATCGATCATGCCAAACTAACTCAAGCCAAACTAGCATCGATCATGACCTGCCGATCAATGCCATCAAGGTCGCATTTCCTGTCATTGGAAGGATACTGCTGCAAATCATCAACAGCATTGTGACTGAATCTGTGCCGGACAGCTGGAAACATGCCATCGTCATTCAAATTCACAAGAACGGCGATAAGTCTAACCCATCCAATTATCGGCCCATCACGAACGTTCCTACAATCTGCAAGATCATCGAAAAAGTCGTCCATCTTCAGCTCAACCAGTACCTAACAGCCCATCACCTCTATGCTCCAGACCAACACGGATTCAGACGTAATCACAGCACCACCACTGCACTCATCTCCGTCACCGACCAAACACTGTACAGGACATGGACAGCGGCGAAGTCACCCTTCTCACGCTCATAGATCTGAGCAAGGGTTTCGATGTCGTTGGCCATGAACCACTCCTGACATCACTGCAGCAACTCCAAGTCGCTCCTGGCTGGTTTCGAAGTTACCTCAAGAACCACACTCAACAAGTCGAACTAAGGGATGGCAATTTATCCTCATCCAGATATATAACCGTCGGTACATTCTAAGGCTCGTCGCTGGGGCATCTGCTGTCCAATGTAGCCACCAATCAGCTAACGTCCTACATACCATCTGAAACTGAACTGAACTGAACTGAACTGAAACTGAACTGAACGGTTTCAAGGTATCAATCATAAGATTCGCCGACGATACCCAAGTAGCCGTCACAGGGCCTCGTCATCAGCTGAAACGAATTGGAAAAAAACTTTGGAGGAACTTCTTGACCTCATGACTTCCTGGTTCCTTCAAAACATCATGCAAGTCAACGCACAAAAGACGGAGCTAATCATGTTTGGAAACCGACAAAACCTGCAACACATTCAAGATCCTCCTGAAGTGCACTTCATGGGTCAAACCCTCCATCCATCTTCAACAGTGCGGAACTTGGGTGTTATCTTTTTTGTAATCACTTTAGTCCGAATGTTTTGCATGGATGGATTTCCGAGGTCAGGACCCGCGCTAAGCAGAGCCTGTTGTGCAGGTTCTGACCTCACCACCCGATCGCGCAATTCCTGTTGGCCGGCATAATCATGGACTCGAACATGAAATGGTCGCCACATATTGATAACCTCGTAGCAAAGTGCATCGGAATTCTCATCGGAATCCTGCATCTGAAGCAGGTGCTACCAAAGCATATATTTATTAAGGTAGTAGTAGAAGCCCTGGTACTCTCCCATATCCGGTACGCCTTCCAAGTGTACGGAGATGCATTACGAGCACAGATGTCAAAAATCGACAAAGTGATACGATTCGCTGCCAAAGTGGTTACCGGTCGGAGAAAATACGACCGCCTCTCCGACGCCATATCGGAACTACAATGGATGAACGCAGAGCAACTATCACTATATTCAGACATATGCCTCATGCACAAAACTGTTAAAACCAAAGAGCCAGTATCGTTATTCGATCAAATCTACTTCAGCGTCCGAACAAATTCCAGAGCAACTTGCCAAGAAATCACCTGACCATTCCAAGAGCTCATCAGAACAGTGGAATGCGCATTTCTCCGAAGAGCTAGTCAAAACTACAACGAACATATGAGCTCGGAAATGCTACTTTCCTCTCAATGGCTTCAAGAGAAACTTAAAAAGACATTGTTTACAAAAGCATCCATGAAACCAGTGTACCTACTTGTAGGCGAATGCATGCTGTAACCATGTACATAATAGCCCTTTAAAGTGGATGTGCATGTGAATGTTAAAAAATAAATAAAATAAATACATATTCGTGGTTCCCGCTCCAACATAAGAACAGTCTATCCCATGCTATAGGAAATCTGAGTTATTACGGGTACTTTGGAATTATTTATGGTATCTCTGGAGTTATCCCATATTAGTAGGTAGGAGGCAGGTACACACCTACTTACAATAATACTAGATTTACCATGATATCAGGTTTACATGACAACAAACAGCATTTTCGCAACTTTGATCCAGTTTTATGTAAGATATCTCATATATATTTTGTTTGCGTGTAACATTGCTGTCCCTTCTCTGTTAGTTAACTTTGTGGTGTGCTATATCTCTGGAAAGTCAACATGTTTAAACATCTCTGGAAAATATAAATTACAACTTCTGAAGCATCTTGAATACCTGAACACATCTAACTTAGGATTCTAAAAACAACATGTTTCAGGGTCCCATAATGATGTCGTCACGTAATGTGACAGATTTTGTGCTCTGAAAGTAAGTTGGTGACAGCCTAGACATTTTTTTTGTGCACCTCTGCTTAGACGGTAGACGTGTAATGACTTAATCAAGTGAAACGGCTTACATAATGAATGTAGCAAAATCCTGGCTAAATTACATCGTTGAAATAAGTTTGCGAAATGTCGAAGTCAGTTTCACTTCGGGTGGTATAATTATGCACTCTGATCACACTGTTCAATCGAAAAGTTTGAGGTGGATTCATTAAAAATATCAAGTTACATTTCTTTTGTTAATTTCCCTGCATTTTAATATCGTCAAACGATCATGTAATGGCGCAGGCATATTTAGCAGGTGTAGGTGTCACCGGCAGTACTGGCAATGGCAGCTCGGATATCAACAGACGAAGCCGTAGGTCAACAATCCACCCCCACCGCCCCAGGCTGCATCGGGCGTCATTTTCGCCGGGTCATCGCGCGCCCCGCACATCGCCCCTCACCCTCTCTGGCCGACCTCGGGTGTCATTTTCGCCGGGTCACCACGTGCCTTGTACATCGCCCCCCCCCCCTCCCTTCCCCGGGTAGCCTCGGGTGTCATTTTGGCCAGCTCACTCGCCTCGCCAGGTGACGTGGCGACAAACGAGGGCAGTGTCGGATACGACAGCGCTCCGGACACGAGCGCACGTGATTGGCGGGGCGGGAAGCAGCGCAAAGGCCCCGGCGGAGATGGTAACGGACGGCGCCTGATGGGATGGTAGCGGGGAATGGCGCACTGGAGACGAGGTGCCGCAGCTCGCGGCGATGTGTGGGCGCGAGAGAGCGCGAGGTGTCACCAGCCGCTGTCAGGCGCTAGTGGGCAATCGGGAGCTAATAGTTCACAGATAGTTGTATCTCGGAAGTGCATCGTCGATGTCACAGTTAGCCGGGCGATTGGCAAGAAGGAAGGATTTTGGTTGGAAGCAACTGAGACCCAACGATTACATTAAAGCATGCCAGTTCAACCATATGGGCCAGGGTTGTGGTCGATTTAAATTGTTGTGATCCACTCAACCTTAACCCAAAACTGTTTATTGACCTTACTGACCGTATGCCCTTATTGTGGTCCTTCCGTCACTATATGCGAATTTGTAATGGCTTGGTTAGGATCAAGGACGCTTCATACCAATCGGACAATTGAGTATGAACAGCCAGGTGATGAAGGAGACAGGATTAGTGCGGGACAAAATGAAACGCCGAGCGGGCGGTCATCCATGGGCTTAAAGGACCTTTCTCGCAGCACGATGCTGCCAAGGGGCAAACAGCCCCGGTAAGTCGGGTGTTCAAATATTCAGAATACGCTTTTGAGCGTATTTCAGGTGAAGAAAACACTGCACAGGGTCGCCAACTCGTCAGTAGCTACTGTCAACGCTCAGCTAAATCACAACTCATCTCATGGTGGGCGTTGCCAGCGCCTCGATCACATCATGCCACCAAGTAATGCCAGTTTTACCGTTTCACTCTTCCAGACACGTCTCGAAGTCTAGGAAGATGGCGACCGATGGATACTGTGCCGCACGACTCAGCAGTTTCTATTCCAGCCCATAGATGTCTCATATATTACGCCTGATGCATGCTGTTCCGCATAGCTCAACAGTTGCTACTCCAGCCAACAGATGTCTCTGATAGGTGACGCCTGATACATGCTGTTCCGCATAGCTCAACAGTTGCTACTCCAGCCAGCAGATGTCTCTGATAGATGACGCCTGATACATGCTGTTCCGCATAGCTCAACAGTTGCTACTTCAGCCAACAGATGTCTCTGATAGGTGACGCCTGATGCATGCTGTTCCGCATAGCTCAACAGTTGCTACTCCAGCCAACAGCTGTCTCTGATAGGTGACGCCTGATACATGCTGTTCCGCATAGCTCAACAGTTGCTACTCCAGCCAACAGATGTCTTTGATAGGTGACACCTGATGCATGCTGTTTCACATCAGTGGCGGCTCGTGGTCCTCAAAGTACCTGAGGCCCAAGTCCAGAAGTTGCAACGGATAGGAGCAGCTGCGACTTGCGAGTTTAGTTAGCAAACTTAAAACAAATCACAGGCGTAGGAACGGGGCGGGGGCTATGCCCCACTATTTGATCATATTTTGTTTTGTTTTGTCTAATGAAGACAATTTGGGTCAGTAAAAGGTAGATCGACGAGAGGAGTATAAATATCTATGCAAATACATTTTGCATAGGGGTTGGGGTTCACTCAAGACAAGATCGAAGTTTTACCCCCACACTTTTCATGACGTTCCTAAGATTCTGAAACAAATATGAAATAAGCCGTGCAAGTTACTTAGGATATCTCTCAAATCATGTCAGAACGTAAGCCAATTTACGGCCGCTTCCAGGCGTTTGGGAGTGCCCCTTTAGTCTCCCTTGAATTCTCCCTTGAATACTGACCCTTTGGTTTCCCTTGAATCTTAACTCTTTAGTTCGGAAATTGTATCAAAGACTTTGCTTTCAATCATAGCTTTAATATATACAGATTACAGTCACAGTTCTCTATGCAAAGAAAGCCGGCAGCTTTTAACAAAAAGTCACGCCTGGCGCCATCTAGTGCCTGAGCTGACGCCTCGCGGCAGCATTCGAATATGAGCCATTCGAGCAGATCGTATTACGCATGCGTAATTGCGCTAGCCTCTAGAGGCCGGACTGTCGGCGGCCTCAGCCGGGCCTGGGACCATGCAGCCGGCCGAGAGAGCTGCGACATTTTCTGAAACATCAGCATACCCGTAACGAACTATAAAGTCAAAATTAAGTTATATTTGACGAGATATCAAAGAATGTGCTGTAATCCTATAGTGATGAATATTCACCTATGTAAAGAATACCAAAGTTCGATGGAAAACATCGTCATAGCTTTGCAGGGGATTCAAAAGTTGCAGCTTTAAGCGGCCGCCAACAGGCCTGCCCGCCGCCGACGCTAGCTGACTGAGATGCGATAGTAAAATATAATTATGTGGATAATAGATGATAACTTTCAAATACAAATGCGGCTAGATCGATAGATCAACATGTTTCCACGTTCATGAACTTTGATTGCAGTCGCAACGCCTCCTAGTAGCCGAATAATCGTTTGGAGGCACAGAGCATCTGGGCCTCAGATGGCTACCATTGCCCGGCAAAGCGCAGAATCGTCGGTTGAGCGGTGTTCGCCCGCTGATGCCTCAGTAGCAGGGCTGAACGGGCGGAGGCGGTGAGGCGGCAGGCCGGCCGGGTCTCAGTCGGCTCGTAGTGGTTTGCTGTAGTACTGTAAACGTACGGACCGGCGGCTGGCAGGTGGAAGAGCCGGAGAATTTCGGTGATATGCTATAATAAAATGTACTGCGATGTGCACAATGGGAATCACTCGCACATCTTTTTTCAATGGAAACCAATACATATTTCAAAGCACATTCTTCCCAGATAATAGGTGAGGCCCGGCCTCAGTTGCCCCATATGACGAGCCGCCGCTCTTCCGCATAGCTCAACAGTTCCTACTCCAGCCAACAGATGTCTCTGATAGGTGACGCCTGATGCAGGCTGTTCCGCATAGCTCAACAGTTGCTACTCCAGCCAACAGATGTCTCTGATAGGTGTAGGTGACGCCTGATACATGCTGTTCCGCATAGCTCAACAGTTCCTACTCCAGCCAACAGATGTCTCACAAGTGGCGCCCGTCGAATGCTGTACTGCAGAGCCAAACCGTCTTCGGTTTGGTTCTGCGATTTCAGTGGCGGATCCAGGATTTTCTAAGGCAGGGGGCTTCAGGCCCGAGGGCGGCATATTTCCTCGGTAACAGGGGCGGCATGGTCCAAAGGGGCGGCAATCCAATATGTCAATTAAACGGGTCAAATATGCCTCTTCCTTAACCCGCGCTCCCCGGAGGGGGGGGGGGGGGGGGGGGGGGGGGGGGGGGGGGTCAGAATCTGCCCCCTCACGGATTATCTCAGTATCTTGAAAACTATGATAGATATTGACGTGAAACGTTCCGTACCTTATGTTGCATCCATTTTACGTCTTCTCTCAACATGTCAGTTGGGCAAACTACAGAGGCGATACAAAATAGATCAATCAATTTTTAGATTTTGTTATGCCCATATTTGGGCATACATGCAGTATCAAACTGTGAGGCCTGTCATTAGGACAATTCGGAGCAACATACGCATACTCGGAGGTTAAAAAGTGTCGGAGAACATGTTGTCCATCAATATATCGGAATAATAAATGTGACCATATTCGGTAATTCCCCTTATTCCACGTAAATGACGATCTAAATATTGATTCCGCGACGCAACGACCACAGTGTGAAATACATTTTTGGGTCGGTCGTCAGCCGGCTAATCCAATTTTAGATGATGAAGTCAGGTGGCGAATCAAAATTAAATCGCTAAGGCTGCTGCGAGTGCCGAAATTGAGATCGCCGACCCTTACTTTGGCCATATCTGCCAAAGTAGGGATCTGATCATACAAGTACAAGACAATATGATGACGCGATTCGTACAGTTTCAACCGAGAAAAAAAATCCAGGGGTGATGAGCATTTTTTTTAGGGGTGATAGGGTGTTTGAAGGTGTGAATGTCAGGAAAACAATACATTTTTAGATCGGATCTCCTTATATGGGCATGCTCCGCCCATTTCGATGATGTCACGACCTAATTTTTGATCGATCCATTTTTAGATCGCCTCCCCGTAGTTTGCCCAACTGATGTCATTTAAATTAGTGAAGTAGTTAAGGAGATAATAACGTTTAAGTGACGTCAGGTCATGCCATTTTTGGTGGAAAAACGATAAATGTTTGAAAAACCGTAGAAATTCGAGTTGTCAAGCAAATTGAAAAAAATCAAATGAAAGAAAATGCCATTTTCTTCAAAAGACTATCACAGATTTGCATTTTTGTTAGTTTTGGACAACAAACTGATTTGTTTAGAGAGAAAAAATCCCAGAAAATATACATTTTCAAAGATATAACAAAATGGAATATATATATATATATATATATATATATATATATATATATATATATATATATATATATATATATATATATATATATATATATATATATATATATATACATATATATATATATATATATACATATATATATATATATATATATATATATATATATATATATATATATATATATATATATATATATATATATATATATATATATATATATATATATATATATATATATGTATTGCAGTTGAGACAGGTTTGAAACATACAGGAACAATACAATCCGATAAACGCGTTTCGACACAAAGTCTTCCTCAGTATCGGTTTCGTAAAATAACACAAAGATTACAAGATATATACCAAGGAACGCATCGCAGTTTCATCGTCTTGATTTCTCTTTAGAATAATCATGTGACACATTTCATACAGTACCGCCTTGGACAGATCGCCTCGAAAAATAAATAAATACGTATACAAATATAGATGACATCCTAACGAACCGCTTTTTATCTAATACCGAATGCTGCCGCTGATTTTGCCCATTTCATAGACCCAACCCTAATATTAATAGTTTCGTTCATGGCAATAAATGCTGCTTCGGTGGCTTTTCTATTTTCCCTATTATTGCAGGAGGCCAAAATCCCGGCTCCATTCCAATTTGGAAAATGGTTGGTTTTCTCTGCATGGACTACAAACGCGCTGTGTTCCATGCAGTTTCGAATGTCCCGTTTATGTTCTTTAAATCTTGTTTCAATCCCCCTCCCAGTTTCACCTATATATGCTTTATTACAAGCCCCGCATGGTACTTTATAAACGACACTCTTTTCCTGAGTCTTTTCTTGCTTCTTTTTTGCCAACATATCACCCACCTTTTTCCCAGACGTAAATGCTACTTTAAAGCCCGTAGTTTCGAGCTGGCTAGCAATCGTTTCGGCTGGCCTCGAAATCGGTATCGTTAAGTATCGTTCGTCCTTTTTCTTTGTCTTCCCTATCGTAGACTTTTTGCGTATGTTTAAAGCTTTTTGTTTTAGATTTAGCAGAAATCCCTTCGGATATTTCAGCTTTGTAAAAGATGAAACTATATGCTCAATCTCTTCATCGAGGTATTCTTTACTACAAATGCGAAAAGCTCTCAGAAAAAAAAACCCTATAACTACTCCCCGTTTTACTCTGTCACTGTGACCCGAGTAGAAATGCACATAACATTCCTTGTTCGTCGGTTTTCGATAGACTTTGAATTTTACCTGATCCTGATGTATGATTTCGGTGTCAAGGAAAGCAATGGTCCCTTGCTTTTCTTTTTCGAGAGTGAATTGAATTTTGGGATCAACTGAGTTTGGGGCGTGGAGTTTCTCTTCTAAGTTCATGCTTTTTGGCACTACGACAAGAATGTCATCAACGTAACGAGCCCAAATTACATCCCTTCCCATGATCCCCTGATAGTGATGTTTTTCTAACCATTCCATGAACAAACATGCAGCAACAGGGCTCAATGGGGACCCCATCGCAAGGCCGCTGTGCTGGAAGTATTCCTCAGAATTGAACGTAAATCCCCCAAAGTTCATGCATATAGCTAATAATTTTAAATATTCTGCTTTCGGCAAAGGCAGCTGGTCAGCATCGATATTGTCCACCACAGTTTTAATGGCTTTTAGTGCACTTTCTACTGAAACATTTGTAAATAAGGATTTAACATCGAAACGGTGCTGGCAAGACCGCTGTCAAGTTCTCTGGGTGCCATCAACGACTCCCATCTTCGAAACACGGACGACCTCATGGAGAGAATCAAAGACGTGGACTTCACAGATAAGTGCCTGGCTAGTTTCGATGTTAAATCCTTATTTACAAATGTTTCAGTAGAAAGTGCACTAAAAGCCATTAAAACTGTGGTGGACAATATCGATGCTGACCAGCTGCCTTTGCCGAAAGCAGAATATTTAAAATTATTAGCTATATGCATGAACTTTGGGGGATTTACGTTCAATTCTGAGGAATACTTCCAGCACAGCGGCCTTGCGATGGGGTCCCCATTGAGCCCTGTTGCTGCATGTTTGTTCATGGAATGGTTAGAAAAACATCACTATCAGGTGATCATGGGAAGGAATGTAGTCTGGGCTCGTTACGTTGATGACATTCTTGTCGTAGTGCCAAAAAGCATGAACTTAGAAGAGAAACTCCACGCCCCAAACTCAGTTGATTCCAAAATTCAATTCACTCTCGAAAAAGAAAAGCAAGGGACCATTGCTTTCCTTGACACCGAAATCATACATCAGGATCAGGTAAAATTCAAAGTCTATCGAAAACCGACGAACAAGGAATGTTATGTGCATTTCTACTAGGGTCACAGTGACAGAGTAAAACGGGGAGTAGTTATAGGTTTTTTTCTGAGAGCTTTTCGCATTTGTAGTAAAGAATACCTCGATGAAGAGATTGAGCATATAGTTTCATCTTTTACAAAGCTGAAATATCCGAAGGGATTTCTGCTAAATCCAAAACAAAAAGCTTTAAACATACGCAAAAAGTCTACGATTAGGAAGACAAAGAAAAAGGACGAACGATACTTAACGATACCGATTTCGAGGCCAGCCGAAACGATTGCTAGCCAGCTCGAAACTACGGGCTTTAAAGTAGCATTTACGTCTGGGAAAAAGGTGGGTGATATGTTGGCAAAAAAGAAGCAAGAAAAGGCTCAGGAAAAGAGTGTCGTTTATAAAGTACCATGCGGGGCTTGTAATAAAGCATATATAGGTGAAACTGGGAGGGGGATTGAAACAAGATTTAAAGAACATAAACGGGACATTCGAAACTACATGGAACAAAGCGCGTTTGTAGTCCATGCAGAGAAAACCAACCATTTGCCAAATTGGAATGGAGCCGGGATTTTGGCCTCCTGCAAAAATAGAGAAAATAGAAAAGCCACCGAAGCAGCATTTATTGCCATGAACGAAACTATTAATATTAGGGTTGGGTCTATGAAATGGGCAAAATCAGCGGCAGCATTCGGTATTATATAAAAAGGGGTTCGTTAGGATGTCATCTATATTTGTATACGTATTTATTTATTTTTCGAGGCGATCTGTCCAAGGCGGTACTGTATGAAATGTGTCACATGATTATTCTAAAGAGAAATCAAGACGATGAAACTGCGATGCGTTCCTTGGTATATATCTTGTAATCTTTGTGTTATTTTACGAAAACTGAGGAAGACTTTGTGTCGAAACGCGTCTATCGGATTGTATTGTTCCTGTATGTTATATATATATATATATATATATATATATATATATATATATATATATATATATATATATATATATAACATACAGGAACAATACAATCCGATAAACGCGTTTCGACATACATACATACATACATACATACATACATACATACATACATACATACATACATACATACATACATACATACATACATACATACATACATACATACATATGTATGTATGTATGTATGTATGTATGTATGTATGTATGTATGTATGTATGTATGTATGTATGTATGTATGTATGTATGTATGTATGTATGTATGTATGTATGTATGTATGTATGTATGTATGTATGTATGTATTGTATGTATGTATGTATGTATGTATGTATGTATGTATGTATGTATGTATGTATGTATGTATGTATGTATGTATGTATGTATGTATGTATGTATGTATGTATGTATGTATGTATGTATGTATGTATGTATGTATGTATGTCATACATACATACATACATACATACATACATACATACATACATACATACATACATACATACATACATACATACATACATACATACATACATACATACATACATACATACATACATACATACATACATACATACATACATACATACATACATACATACATACATACATACATACATACATACATACATACATACATACATACATACATACATACATACATACATACATACATACATACATACATACATACATAGCATACATACATGCATGCTAGCTGCATACCTACCTACCTACCTACATACATACATACATACATACATACATACATACATACATACATACATACATACATACATACATACATACATACATACATACATACATACATACATACATACATACATACATACATACATACATACATACATACATACATACATACATACATACATACATACATACATACATACATACATACATACATACATACATACATACATACATACATACATACATACATACATACATCAACATACATACATACATACATACATACATACATACATACATACATACATACATACATACATACATACATACATACATACATACATACATACATACATACATACATACATACATACATACATACATACATACATACATACATACATACATACATACATACATACATACATACATACATACATACATACATTACATACATACATACATACATACATACATACATACATACATACATACATACATACATACATACATACATACATATATATATATATATATATATATATATATATATATATATATATATATATATATATATATATATATATATATATATATATATATATATATATATATATATATATATATATATATATATATATATATATATATATATATATTATATATATATATATATATATATATATATATATATATATATATATATATATATATATATATATATATATATATATATATATATATATATATATATATATATATATATATATATATATATATATATATATATATATATATATATATATATATATATATATATATATATATATATATATATATATATATATATATATATATATATATATATATATATATATATATATATATATATATATATATATATATATATATATATATATATATATATATATATATATATATATATATATATATATATATATATATATATATATATATATATATATATATATATATATATATATATATATATATAATATATATATATATATATATATATATATATATATATATATATATATATATATATATATATATATATAATATATATATATATATATATATATATATATATTATATATATATAATATATATATATATATATATATATATATATATATATATATATATATATATATATATATATATATATATATATATATATATATATATATATATATATATATATATATATATATATATATATATATATATATATATATATATATATATATATATATATATATATATATATATATATATATATATATATATATATATATATATATATATATATATATATATATATATATATATATATATATATATATATATATATATATTATATATATATATATATATATATATATATATATATATATATATATATATATTATATATATATATATATATATATATATATATATATATATATATATATATATATATATATATATATATATATATATATATATATATTATATATATATATATATATATATATATATATATATATATATATATATATATATATATATATATATATATATATATATATATATATATATATATATATATATATATATATATATATATATATATATATATATATATATATATATATATATATATATATATATATATATATATATATATATATATATATATATATATATATATATATATATATATATATATATATATATATATATATATATATATATATATATATATATATATATATATATATATATATATATATATATATATATATATATATATATATATATATATATATATATATATATATATATATATATATATATATATATATATATATATATATATATATATATATATATATATATATATATATATATATATATATATATATATATATATATATATATTATATATATATATATATATATATATATATATATATATATATATATATATATATATATATATATATATATATATATATATATATATATATATATATATATATATATATATATATATATATATATATATATATATATATATATATATATATTGCATAACCAAGTATGAACGATACCCACACCAAAATTGAAAGTAAAATCTTATTTAATGTCAAAGGAGGGGGGACGCTGTAGCGCCCAAAGTTTGCGTCTGATTGCTAGACAAATGGTCTCAAACGATGCCCCGTGCCCATTTACAGGATGACAAGCATTCTTAGAGTAAATTTGTTACCCGTGACCTTCAAGGTCAAAGGACGGGGAACGCTGTAGCGCCCAACTTTGGGTGCTAACTTGAAGGTCACGGGGCACAACTCTAAGAATGCTTATCATTCTGGAAATGGAAAGGACGGGGAAAAATCCCGTCCTTTGACCCTGAATTTGACATTAACCCGCGCACTGCAGGGGCTTTGCGCCGAACACGAACTGCAGGTGGTTGATTTCCGCCCCGCCCCCCCCCCCCCTGAGATCTCGAAAACTACGCAACGTAGCGAGAAGCAGAAAAAGGCATTTGATAGCTTCATACATGTTCTATCGAAAGTATTTTAGTGTTTTTTTAAGTCAGGTCAAAATTGAGGTCACCAGAGGTCATCAAAGGTCAAATTTTCCAGTTTTTCCTGTTTTAGGACATCGCTCCAGAAATTCCCATATATCTCAGAAACGATGATAGTTAGAAACAAACGGAAAAAAGCAAACGCCAGTCAGTGAAATTTGTAATCGCTATGGTGTCCTCAGATTTGATCTCAGGTCAATATTTGAGGCTCCAGAGGTCAAAAAGAAAGAAATTCCGTGTTTTTGCAAAATCGTTTTTTGCTATTCACTTTTTACTTAATAAAGATAA
>JAXIVJ010011855.1:7500-42150 GCA_036785665.1 Chirona hameri | reverse complement strand
CTAAAGTGAGATTGTTGCACAAGATCAAGGTCAAGGTCAGGTCTACAAAATGTCACTACACACAAAATATCTACGAACGTCATGCAGCACATGTTTTATGGATGCTTTTACGCGTATAATCGATAGTGGTTGTCATTTTACCACCTGAATATATTTACGTGAAGTTAGTGTCAAGTTCAGGTCAAGTTCAGGTCACTGAAGGTCAAAATTTGAAATTGATAAATCTAAATGAAAAAAAATATATCAGTTTTTATCTAAAACAACAATGCTGGCATTTATTTGTCTGTATCCTGTCATAAAAGCCAAAAAACGCAATTTCAAATATGACGTCATGAATTACCCATTACATGCCATGACAGTCAAAAAGATGATATAATTTTGAAATTGGTATGATAGTTGCCCATATGTCGTTATCTGACATATATTCCGGTTTTTCAATATCGACAAGTCCTCAATTTTGATCTGGGGTCAATATTTGAGACTCCAGAGGTCAAAAAGGGGGAAAATGCTGTTTTGTGCAAAACCTGTTTTTCGCTAATAACGTTGTAACCTAATGAAGCTAACGTAAACTGGTTTACGCCATTGTGTTTGTCTCGTCAAGGCGCTTTGAATGATATACATGGTGACCTTGTTAGGTCAACTTAAATATTTGACCACAGGTCACTTGACCTGAGGTCAAGACCCAAGTAGGTTCGTTTGTTTGTTGGGGCTTAAGGGCGCGACGACTGCATGGTCAATTTGCGCCCAACCCAAGTAGGTCATGTTGCATATGGGGAGATGTGTCTCGACGAGACACACACATTTCTGTCGGTTTTACTTCCTATCTGCATTATGTCGCGAGTTATTGACAAACAAGTGATGGTAAACTCGGATGACCTAAAATGACCCAAGGGGTCACTGAACAAAACTTACACTTGGATCATCAAACACATCCTATAATAACATGATCCAGAAGTAATTGGACCAATATCATGCTTATCCTTGAAATAGGAAGCATTTTAATATTTCCTCATTGACTTATTATGGAGAGGTCACGAAATTGACCTGACCTTAGGTCACCGATATCAAAATTCGAGAATAAACGAATTGTAAGTACTTATGCCCTCATGACACTCTGTAAGTTTCAAACTGATCGGTGAGAACTCTGGCTTTGGCACAACTGCAAACGTTTTTGGAGGGGGCGGTCACTAGACCTGGTCTGGTGAACTGACCTGAGATGACCTGAGGTCAATGTTTTTCTTCTTCTTCAGAAGTGTGCGCAATTGATGTCCTAACAGGTGTGCTAAAACCCGCGGCGCCTGCGCACCCCTGTTGCAGCGCCGCCGTTTATTCGCTATCTGAGAAAACCTGAGGGGGGGGGGGGGGGGGGGGGGGGTCACCCCCCCCCCCCCCCCCCCCCTTCTGCAGTGCGCGGAGTTAAAGGAAAACCTACGTTCATAACCGTGTCATCTATTAGGAAATAAAGCGTTACACGGATTACTATACAAACTGTGATCCTTCATAACTACACCATTCAGTGTAGGATTTTACATTTATAAGTTAGGATAAGGAAAATTCCAACGTCATTGAGTACCATCTACGTTATCATAATATCCAAGCCAGTAACTTTTCCCTAGATGTTCTTGTCGAGCTAAAATACAAAAGTTCATTAGCTGGTTGTGTAGAATGGTGTCAATGTAGGCATTAATATCCTTAAAGAACTACGCGCACTTAATGTAAATGATGCATATCATACGCTCATATCACAAAAAGGAGAGCATCACCAAATAAACGGATTCACATAAATGCTAGTGGGAAATGAGTGTATGACATGAGTCCGCGGCTTCTGCATTTCATAACGGCCCAACGCACATTTAGCCGATCCATTTACTGGCCAGCATTTCGCCAGTAATGGAGTAACTGTGCACATACAAGTTATAAGTCGCGACAGGCTCTGACGTTCCAGTTCGATAACGCCCCGACAGGCGCGCCACTGCGCTCACCGTTTGGCATCACTAGCGACACCTGTCGCGATCCGTCAGAAGACGATCACAACGCCTGATACCCAAAATAATCCCGGTCAAGGCCAAGACCAGCTCGGTCAAAACTGACGAATGCGGACGAACATCGCAATGAATCTGGTTCTGTTGCGGCGAATCAGAGGAAATAAATTGCGATAAATAAACACTACAGAGGAACAAATAAAACCACACCAGAGTCGCAAACCTTGACTCGCGCCGAATATTCCCCTTTTCTAATAAATCACATCTCCTTGAAACCCTCACTGCACTCATCCCAGCGAATCTTTCGCCGACCGTCTGACCGTCTGCAATGAACCCCGTCCAGCCTCTGAGGTCTCCGACTGACCTTTGAAGGCGGGCAGCTTCTCCCAGCTCTCGGTTCCTGGGCAGGTTGAAGCGGGAGGAGCTCTGCCGGCGGTCCTTGCGGATGGTGGGGCTGTTGGTGTACTTTATCTTACTGATGGCAGTGGGCGGCGGTGCGCCGGGCACCGTGGCCGTGCCGGTGCGGCGGCCGGTCGGGCAGTAGAGTTCTGTCGGCAGTCACAGTCATCAACACCGGGCAGTGCAGGTAGAAAACTGAGCAAGACCTGCTGAATAGTTTTGAAAACTTTTTAATTCATTATGACGCGAAAACAGCACACAGAAACTGCTCATTGCTGAAAGCTTCGAGCATCACCGGTTAGAGAAACTTTGTATTGTACCTCATGTGTGTTGTCATTCACAAATATATATATTTCATAAAGTTTCCACAACTGTGTTGGATATTTTCATCAGTTGTATATTATCTCCATGGATAGGACACACGACCATGGCGTGTGGCAGGGTCAACAGTGGATAATCTGCAGATGACTGATGTAGCCGGCCCACGCGCTGCCTGGCTACTCAGTGTTACTGATCTCACAGACGTGCGGGGATGACGGTGTTGGTCACAGAGATGCTGCCCTTAGTCTACCGGCCACTGGGGCGATGTAAATAGGCTAGGAAATAGGGTAACATTTTAAACAGCTATGTAAACTGGGTTTAAGAACAAGATACCTGTCAGCAGTGGGAAAAGCCCAGAGATTGTTTAACACAAGGAGGTGGTAGGGCAATGGTCATTGGTCATAACAAAGAAGTCACCAATGCCACCCACACAATAGTGGCTGCATGAAAGGGCATGGAACTACAAACAAATAGTGGCTGCATGGAAGGGGCATGGAACTACAAACAAATAGTGGCTGCATGGAAGGGGCATGGAACTACAAACAAATAGTGGCTGCATGGAAGGGGCATGGGACTACAAACAAATAGGGGCTGCATGGAAGGGGCATGGAACTACAAAACAAATAGTGGCTGCATGGAAGGGGTATGGAACTACAAACAAATAGTGGCTGCATGTAATGGGCATGGACCTACAAACAAATAGTGGCTGCATGGAAGGGGCATGGGACTGCAAACAAATAGTGGCTGCATGGAAGGCGCATGTAACTACAAACAAATAGTGGCTGCATGGAAGGGGCATGGGACTGCAAACAAATAGTGGCTGCATGGAAGGGGCAAGGAACTACAAACAAATAGTGGCTGCATGTAATGGGCATGGAACTACAAACAAATAGTGGCTGCATGTAATGGGCATGGAACTACAAACAAAATAGTGGCTGCATGGAAGGGGCATGTAACTACAAACAAATAGTGGCTGCATGTAATGGGCATGGAACTACACACAAATAGTGGCTGCATGAAGGGGCATGTAACTACAAACAAATAGTGGCTGCATGGAAGGGGCATGGGACTGCAAACAAATAGTGGCTGCATGGAAGGGGCACGGAACTACAAACAAATAGTGGGCTGCATGTAATGGGCATGGAACTACAAACAAATAGTGGCTGCATGGAAGGGGCATGGAACTACAAACAATAGTGGCTGCATGGAAGGGGCATGGAACTGCAAACAAATAGTGGCTGCATGGAAGGGGCATGGAACTACAAACAAATAGTGGATGCATGGAAGGGGCATGGAACTACAAACAAATAGTGTCTGCATGGAAGGGGCATGGAACTACAAACAAATAGTGGCTGCATGGAAGGGGCATGGGACTACAAACAAATAGTGGCTGCTATGGAAGGGGCATGACACTACAAACAATAGTGGCTGCATGCAAGGGGCATGAACAGAACAGAACAAACATAAAAAGAGTAGCAGGCAGAATATGCATTGTCAATATTAATAGGGCTTAGAAGCTATTGTTACAATCATATCATATCATACTATCATACATTATACAATCAATCATAATCTGATTATCGTGTATATTATGTAGGCTTATCATGTATGATACAATACAATCATACATCATCAGGCATACAATCAGGCATACAATCAGGCATACAATCAGGCACACAATCAGGCATACACTCAGGCATACAATCATACCTCCATCAGGCATACAATCAGGCATACAATCAGGCATACAATCAGGCATACAATCAGGCATACAATCAGGCATACAATCAGCATACACTCAGGCATACAATCAGGCATACACTCAGGCATACACTCAGGCATACAATCAGGCATACACTCAGGCATACAATCAGGCCTACAATCAGGCATACAATCAGGCACACAATCAGGCATACAATCATACATCCATCAGGCATACAATCAGGCATACACTCAGGCATACAATCAGGCATACAATAGAGATGCCATTAAGACTATTATTAGAATATTAAGACTATTAAGTATTTAAAAAAGATGACAACCCAAATCCATTTGAACTGGCATAACCTAACTAATAATTAAGTATATGCTGTACCTAATAGGAATAGGTAGCAGATACTCATGGGAATATAACAACTAAGTTTATGCATGATGACATTATAAGCAGATCACAAACAGAGACATTGGCAATGCCTTACTTAGTACTTACCTCATCATTGGAGGTGCCTAGTCACATCATCTTTCCTTTCTTATTTGCCTCCTGAAATGAGTGTCATTGTTGTGACAGATGCAATTAGTATCTTAGGCATACAATCAGAGATGCCATTAGGACTAGTATTAGAATATTCAGACTATTAAAGGGAATAGTTCACCTTTAACATGGGGCTTTGAACTGAGATAGCAGATTTGCAGAGCAGATCGAACAACAGGTTGTGGTGAAAGAATCACCTCGCTATGCTAAGTAATTTTGACACAGGAATAGTGTGTCCCTTTTAGAAGAAGTTTTGGCCGCCCAAAACTTGTTTCAGGTCCTCACAAATGGTTGTTTACATTACAAGCAGCCTGTGTATATATGCCTTAGTCTGTCATTACTGTGTACAATAGTTTCCATATAACAAGCTACCATATTCATGAAGTCATAAGTATCATGAAGGTTTTTGATGGCCATGCAGGAGAAAAGAGAAACAAGCCCATTTTTGACACAGATATCCATCTATTGTCCAAAGAAATGGCATATTCGTTTTTTGCAGCTCAAAATACCCCATATAGCCAAATTTCAAAATTGCCCCCCCCCCCCCTCCTGAAGCCATTTGCCCCACACATTGGTGGCCCCACATGTATGTGCCCCCTTTGGTCTAAAAAATGAACGATTTTTTTTTTATTTTTGGAGAAAAAGTGTTGAAATATGCCCTCTAACAATGAATCCTGGGTACACCACTGATTTGAACTGGCACACACATTGGTGAAGGCTACTAGCACCACCCTGATATGGTGGCGCTAGTAGCCTTGGCGCTATATCACAGATACGCAAGTGGCAAATAACGGTCTCTGAATATATGTAACTGTTAAAAGGTTCTGTCAAACTTCTTTAGGATTAATTTCATCAAAATGCTAAACATATCAATTTACACAAGTTATTTGGTTAACAACAACAAAATATCATTGTTTTAACTGTTATTTGGATCAAGCCACCACAATTCTACCAAGCAAATTTAAATGATAAGAAAGGATAAGTGGCAGGCTGTTAACTGGCATCTCAATGCAGCAACCAGATTAATACACACATATTTGTGTAGAGTTACACATACAATGTATCATCCTTTCTATGATGTAAACAAGAAGGCATATTTCAGCAATACAAAGGAAAAACATTATACAAAATTGAAAATAGAAATTGGAGGCAAGAAGCATCCCAGTTTGGGCCACATGTTGAACCACTTGTGAGAAAATAAATGAAAAGCAACACAATAATGCTGTTGAGGGACCAACTGCACAGTGCTGCTATTGTTCTTCTTGTGTTGTGTTCACTAGAACAGCAGATGCTCTGAGCCAATTCAAGTTTTCAGGCCCATCAGCAATGAACATATGATTTCATAAATCAATAGGTATGGTTTTATGTTGAAAGAAATCGACATTGAGCCCTAAAACCAACCTGAACCATTGAGTCACTAAAGTTGATGTCTAAGTTTATTCCTTCAAATCCTTTGAAAAGAGAAATTCAACCCTTTTGATATAAATACAAAGTATGGGCATCACCACTGGGGCCATGCACCACCTGGATGCCCCCCTCTCCATATTTTTGTTTTGTGTGGTGACCCTATTGGTACATCAAGGTACCACTTCCACAAACTGAAACTCCTTCCTTGCATCAATTTGTATTTACTATTCTAGCGTGAGGTTTCCAAACTATGGTACTGATACAAGCACACCAATAGCATGAAAGTCTGGTCTTTGTGTCCACATTACATCATTTACTGTATCTCTTAATTGTAATATTAGTGGTCTTTGTGTCCACATTACATCATTTACTGTATCTCTTAATGGTAACATTAGGTACCTTCCAGACAAGAGCTCTGCCACATTCCGGAAATTGGGGGACAGAGCACTCATTATTTATTTGACACTGATCAAATTGATTGGAATCATTCAATCAAAATTCCTTGAAAACAAAATAATTGATTCACCACCAGATCTTTTGATTCATGATTCATGAATTGTGATTGAATCAAAACCCGCATCAAATCAAGGCTGAATTTAATCAAAAGATTTAAGGATTCAAGTACACTGGTAAATTGTGCAAATACATGCAGTCCCAGTGGATACATTCATTTATACTGAAACAGTATTGCTGTAACAATGTTTTAATGATCATATATATGTATGTTTCCATTTGTATTGATTTGACATAGATTCACCACATATCTTTACATGTTGTATCAAACATGAATCAATAAAAACACATTTTTGTATTCTTTGAATGGGAAAGAATAAATTCTCAAAATTGTCTCTGTGAATCAAACTGATTGAATCATTCAGATTCCAAAATGAATCATGATTGAATCATTCTAAAAAAAAAGTTTAATCAATAACCAGTCTGGGACAGGCATTCTGAAGTAGATTCTTTCCATGCAACGCTCATAGGCATAATGTTAAAAGTAAACCAAAATTGGGGAGATACATCCCCTCCCCCCTGTGGTGGAGCCTGTTTCCAGAAACATTATTTAAATTGTGAATGAAACTTTGTACAATTTGACTGGGTCACTTTGATCCTTTTGAACATCACATCACAAATTAACTAAGATTTAAACAAATGCTTCATAGAACTGCAGCACAATAAAGTAAACTTAAAATACCAAACAAATAAGATTGCAAAAAATGCAAATAAATGACAAAGGCAAATGTAGCGCAATTGCCTCAGACACGTTACAGACCATTTATCCGCAATGCAAATTAAACAGAACTTAGATATTCCTTTTCAAAGGAACCAGTTATAAGCAAAGCGCTTAAGTTCACCTATACGTATCACCACATGCGCACCTTTTCCTTCTTTTGCTTGTTGGGCATATCCAGTATCCACGCCCCTTTATCGCCAAACGCGAGCAACTGTAAACTACCGCTCCCAGGACGCTGAAATAAAATAGAATTGTCCGTTGATTTTCTAGATTTTCTGCTGCGTTTGTGTGACGTCAATGGAGCCAATACCCTTACAAAAAAAGAAGCACAGATGCTATTATTTTCACGTTTAATGCATTGTACTCATAGGTGTCGATTTATATGCCTTTGGGCTGGCCCTCGGCCCCCCAATGTTGAGTTCGCCCCCCCCCCAATGGTGCTCTCGGCCCCCCAATGGTGCTCTCTCGGCCCCCAATATTGTCTGGCCACTGGCGTATCCAAGGGGGGCGGAAGAGCCAAACACCCCAAATCGCCCAAAGAATGGCGCATTTCCTAATTTAAACGAAAGACTACGCAACTTTTACAAAAAAGTTTGTTTTACATCACCTATTGATGCATACATAAGCGAAATCCGATAAGTTTTAGAATTGTGACTTCTTGGGATTTGGCCCCCAAACCAGCGATTACCCACGTCTAAGCGTGGTTTGTGAGATTAATATGAACCGCGGTAAACGTTAATAACAACCACTTTAGGTTAGGGTGCCTCCTTCATCCTTGCCTCGTTTTTCCATTCCAACGGATACTGTTCGGGTCAGATATGTACCGAGTAAATTGATAAATCAATGAGTAATCACGGAATGTACCGACCAAACATCTTTATATTCACCTAAAAAAGGTTTTTTAGTCGTAGATGAATGTTCGTGAAGTCATCGTCATCACACAACTCCAGCGTCAACTTTTTATTTTCCCCAAACTTCGTGTGTAGGTCAATCAGACCATGCTGATTCCAAAAATCAAGTTCTTTTTGCGATAGCGATTGACCTAGGTCAAATTTGAGGTAAAACGAAGGAGAACGCGCTGCAGCCTAAAGTTACCGTCCGATTTGCTTTAGAATGGTCTCAAACGATTCCTTGGGTCAAAATCTAGCGTGAGCGAGACTTTCAGGTCCTGACCTTTAAGGTCAAATTTCAGGTCAAAGCACAGGGAGCAGCGTTAACGGCTGATTTCCCCCAAACTTCGATTTTAGGTCAACCAGATCATGCTGATTCCAAAAATTAAGTCCATTTTGCAATAACGATTGACCTTCTAGGTCAAATTTGAGGTCAAACGAAGGGGAACGCGCTGCAGCCTAAAGTTACCGTCGGATTTGCTTCAAAATGGTCTCAAACGATTCCTTGGGTCAGTGAGCGAGACTTTCAGGTCCTGACCTTTAAGGTCAAATTTCAGGTAAAAGGACAGGGAGCAGCGTTAACGGTTGATTTCCCCTAACTTCGTGTATAGGTCAATCAGACCATGCTGATTCCAAAAATCAAGTCCATTTTGCGATAGCGATTGACCTTCTAGGTCAAGTTTGAGGTAAAAAAGGCGGAACGCGCTGCAGCCTAAAGTTACCGTCCGATTTGTTTTAAAATGGTATCAAACGATTCCTTGGGTCAAAATCTAGCGTGAGCGAGACTTTCAGTTCCTGACCTTTAAGGTCAAAAGAAGGTCAACGAACTTTATTTTTGGAATCAGCATGGTCTGATTGACCTATACACGAAGTTTGGGGGCAATCAACCGTTAACGCTGCTCCCTGTCCTTTTACCTGAAATTTGACCTTAAAGGTCAGGACCTGAAAGTCTCGCTCACGCTATATTTGGACCCAATTAATCGTTTGAGACCATTTTAAAGCAAATCAGACGGTGACTTTAGGCTCCAGCGCGTTCCCCTTCGTTTGACCTCAAATTTGACATATGTCAATCGTTATCGCAAAATGGACTTGATTTTTGGAATCAGCATGGTCTGATTGACCTACACACGAAGTTTGGGGAATCAACCGTTAACGCTGATCCCTGTCCATTGACCTGAAATTTGACCTTAAAAGTCAGGACCTGAAAGTCTCGCTCACGCTAGATTTTGACCCAAGGAATCGTTTGAGACCATTTTAAAGCAAATCGGACGGTATCTTTAGGCTCCAGCGCGTTCCCCTTCGTTTGACCACAAATTCGACCTAGAAGGTCAATCGCTATCGCAAAATGGACTTGATTTTTGGAATCAGCATGGTTCTACACCTACACACGAAGTTTGGGGAAAATACAAAGTTGACGCTGGAGTTGTGTGATGACGATGACGCTAACTTCACGGACATCGTAAATGAATCGTCTCACACAATTATGAATCAGCTGTGAAGGGGCGTAGCCACGGGAGGACCTGGGGGTTTTCGGTCCCCTGTGGGACTCCACAGGTCTATGAGTTTTGCATGCTTCCCATTTGAAATAGCCTAAGAACCGCTCAGATCAGGCCGCACTTTTCGTCTTCGGAACCTATGCAGACCAGATTGAGTCCCCTCCCTACAGGACCGAGTGGGTCTTCTGGAGGTCAGAGACCAGAGTGGGCCCCTGGAGGTCAAAGTGGGCCTTCCAGAGGCCCGAGTGAGCCCTCCCGAAGTCAGAGTATGCCTTCCGGAAGCATGGGTGACTCTCTGGAAGCCAGAGTGGACCCTCTGGGGGCTGCCCAGAGTGGGCCCTTTGGACGTCAAAGTGGTATTTCTGGAAGCCAGGTGAAGCTATTGGAGTCTAAAGAGCTCTGAGTCATCCTTGAGAGGGCCCTCAGCCGGCCTGAAAGAGTCCTTAGTCGGGCTGAGGAAATACGTAGCTTGGCCTGAAAGAGTCTAACTTTTTTAGATGTAGGTCGAAGTTTAGAGGCTAGCATTGGTGTTTGCGATTGGAGCTCGCTACGATTGCGGTTGGTAATTGCGATTGGAGCACCAACCCACAACCGAGGGCGTTGCCAAGGGGTGCGCAGGGGATTATGACCTCCTCCTGGAGGGTACCTTGAGGGGGCCCTTGATCAACCTAAGAGGGCCCTCGGTCGGCTTGAGGGGTCCTTGTTTGGTCTGAGGGGCTCTCGATCGGCTTGAGCCGCGGTCCTCAGTCGGCTTGACGAAGTCCTCGGTCGCCTTGAGGGTTCCTCAGCGCTGTCTTAGATAATATTTGCAGGCTAAACAGAGCTCATTCCAGGCTTGAGCGGGCCCCAGGCTGATCTGAGAGGGCAATTGTCTGGGCCTGAGTGGACCCTGCAGCGATCTGTCAGGTCCCTCTTCTGGTTTGAGACGGTATTTCCCAGGCCCTGGAGCAATAGATTCTTAATTGTCGTTCTGAAAGAACCTTTGCCAGACCTGGGAGAGCCCTATGCTAACCTGAGAAGGCCGTTTACCACTCTGAGAGGACCCTCAACTGGTCTACAAGGGCGCTTTCCCGGCCCGAGAGAGACCTCTATGTCGGTAAAGAGAGGAACATCCGCTTCTTTGAGATGATCATTGATCGACTTGAGAGGACCATCGTCCGGTCTGAGAGGCCCCTCGCCAGTTCTGATAAGGTTTGACCTATGCTAGCCTGAGAGGGTCCTTACGAGGCCTGGGAGAGGGAGTCTGAGAGGGCCTATGCAATGCCTGAGAATGCCCTAGTCTTGTCTAAGAGGGCCATTGTCAGTCATGAGAGGGTCCTGTGCCAGTTTGAGACGGCTCTCAGTCATTCTGAGAGCTATTGGTCGGTCAAAGGCTCGGCCCAAAACTTTGGTTTGAGGCGCAGCCCGCCACAATGCCAAAACTCATATGACAGTTTATTTTTGCATTAACCCTCGCCAGTGCAGGGGAGGATGCCACCCCCTCGGTTTTTCGGGAATAACTCGCGTAAATATCAAGCGATTGCAATGCAACTTTCAGTACCCTACTTGTGAACAATTTTACACATATTCTGAAATTTTTGAAGTTGCAGGTCACATGACTCATGACCTTTGACCTGTTTATCAAGGTCATGTCAGGCGCAACTGGCGTCCGTAGTATTGATTTTTGTAACTTGTGCAGTTTCATAGTGTTTGTTGTTCAGGGGCATATGCACAGGTATTTCCAGGTGACAGTTGTGGTTTCCCTTGAGATTGTGACCTCGATTGACCTTTTCAGAGGTCAACCGAGGTCACTGACCTCCGATGACATGATATTACTTTTTTGGCTTCTGGCAGTTTCTAGGACATTTTGTGACGCTGATTTCAAATATGGGATCCATTTTACATAATATATGTTCCACTGAGGTCATGCACCTCCACAGGTCAACCGAGGTCACTGACCTCAAATGACCTGACATGACCTGACATGACCTTTTTGGAATTTGGCAGTTTCTAGGACATTTTGTGACGCTGATTTCAAATTTGGCACCCATTTAGCATAATTATATGCTCATTCGCGATTCTAGCTCGATTAAATTCAATTTATACGCATTTACAATTTGGTTGAATTTTGGGTCATTGACATGACCTTAGAGGTCACCTAATAAACTAGGACCTTAAAATCGGGTACCAATGGCTTCCTCTCGTGACAAGCAACACGTTCGTTTTTTAATCGAAGCTCTAGTCCAATTAGGGGCGAAACGCTAGGGGGGGGGGGTCGTACCAATCCTCCCGCACGGTCACGCACTGATCGGACGCTGCACGGGCGAGGGTTAAGAACTTATTTTAACCAAACTGCTTTGTAGCTATTTCTTATTTATTCCTTTACAATTAGGAAATGTGTTATTTTTTCCCGATTTCAGACGTTATAGTCGAGCCATAGCGCTGAAATGGGCCCCCTTGGATCAGTCCCTGTTCGCCTCCCCCCCTCCCCAACCGTTTGGATAAATCGACACCGCTGATTGTACTAGTTTAGCACAGACGTTTGATGTCATGACCATTTTGTCATGCAGTTCTACATGATTGGCTAACATATGTGTGCCAGACTGGTTATTGATTCGACTCTGATTTAATCGATTGGAATAGTTCAATCAAATTCCTTGAATAAAAAAATAATCGATTCACCACCAGATCATAGGCGTACACAAGGGGGGGGACAAACGGGGCAATTAGCCCCACCCCTCCTGAGGCCCTGAAGGCCCGTACGTGCCCCTTTGGCCGTATGTGCCCCTTTGGAAATAGGGCCCGAAGGGCTCTATTTCGGGCACCATGTGATAACAGGGTATCATCCATTGGAGGGTCGGCCGGGGATCCTGGAAGGTCGGCTGGGATCCTCGAGGATTGACCGCCGACCGGGGCCCTTGCAAGGCCCATCTGGGGATTCATGGATGAACGACCAGGGCCCCTGGACTGAACCCATGCAATTTGTCCAGACCCCTGAAAAGGGCCTATTACAAATCGAGGGTCCAACCTCCTATACCCCGAATTTTTGACTCACTGGATTTGGCCCATTTTGTTTTGAGCGGGCCCCATTTCCAACTTGTTTTATTAGACAATTTTTGTCCTAAAATCGCGTAGTTTCTAACCGATTGCGATGGAACTTTCAGTACCCTACTTTTGTATACAAAAAATGTGACACATAATCTGCAAATTTTGAATTTCTAACCCACATGAACCGTGACCTGTTTCTCAAGGTCATGTCAGGCGCAACTGGCGTCCCGCAGATCGATGCTTGTAACTTGTGCAGTTTCCGAGTGTTTGTTGTTCAGAAGCATATGCAAAGGTGTTTCCAGGCGACAGTTGTGGTTTCCACTGAGATTGTGACCTCGATTGACCGTTTCAGAAGTCAACTGAGGTCATTGACTTCCGATGACCTCAGATGACTTTGTGGGGCTTCTGGCGGTTTCTAAGGACAATTCGTGACGCTGATTTCAAATTTGGGATCCATTTTAGATAATTATATTTCCATTGGGGTCATGCGCATTCACAGGTCAACCGAGGTCACTGACCTCAGATGACCTGACATGACTGTTGTGAGTGCACCACTGAGTGGAGGCCTGGCCGCGCCCCTGCGCAGGGCCGGGCTGGCCGCCCGCTGATTGGTCATGTGCCACGTGACTATCGCCGGGAGGTACGCACCGGCCGACGCGGGGTCGGCCGGGCGTGGGGAATATAGATCGTGCCGAGACACCGTGTGTGTACTGCGTGCGGAGATAACAGTGGCGACGAGGACGAGACTGCAAGATGCCGCTGGGCCGACTCGAAGTGTTTGACGCGGCGGATGATAACTGGGAAGAGTACGTGGAGCGCTTGGTTCAATTTTTTGTTGCTAATGATATAGAAGATGTCAAAGAAGAGGGCTATCCTGCTGAGCAACGTTGGAATACGCACATACGGTATCGTACGATCTCTGTGGTCACCTGCCAAACCAGATGAGGTTTCATATGATCGCATCGTGACCGTGTTGAGAGAGCATTTTCACCCTCGACCATCAGTAACCGTAGCACGGTTCAGATTTTGCACTTGCTCTCGTCACCTGAATGAACCCGTGCAGGATTATATCGCAAGGTTAAGACAGCTGTCACGAGACTGCCAGTTTGGATCGTTTTTGGATGAAATGATTCGTGACCGACTGGTGTGTGGGATCAAATCTGAGCTGATTCAGAGTCGTCTGCTGCCGGAGCCTGAATTGTCGTTGCAGAAGGCTACTGAGATGGCAGTGGCACTGGAGACAGCTGGGCGGAATCAGCAGGAGCTGTCTGGAGACTCCAGCCCTGGAGCACAGCCACCCGAGCCAACGGTTCAGGGCATCCAGGCATCAGCTGAGTCTCGGCAGTTCCGAGAGGGTCAGCGAACAAGTAAGCACCGCCAAATCTCTGACTCAAGCCCTAAAAAATGCTGACGTCTGAGTAGTAAGCACCAGGAGGCTGAGTGCTACTTTAAACGCAAAAGATGTTTCCGTTGCTCCAAATATGGTCACACCAGTGCAGCTCACAAGGCGGGTACGGTGAATAGTCTCGATGACGTCCCAGAACAAAATGATGACTTGTGTGTTGAGGGCCATGAGCAGCCTGAGAGTGATGCCGTTGTCGGGGACTTGTTCGCTTGTTCGGGCGGGGGAATCGGCAGCAGGCGGCGCCCTCCGATCCTGTTGGACGTGAGGTTAAACGGGCAAGCGGTTCGGATGGAGCTGGATACGGGGACGTCTGTGTCTGTCTGCTCCTACAGCCGGTTCAAGGAGCTGTGGCCCTCTGGTGACCGTCTGTTGCGTCCAACGGATCTGCTCCTGCGCACGTTCTCTGGAGAGAGGCTGGTGGTCAGAGGCGCGAAGTGATGATGGACGTTTGCTATCAGGGGTCGTCCTACAGGCTTCCGTTGGTTGTTTTGGAGGGAACTGGACCACTGTTGTTCGGGAGAAACTGGCTGCACCAAATTCGTCTCGACTGGCAAAGTGTGTGCTCCGTTTCAGAGAAGACTGACGTCGAGGCTATCGGGGACAAGTTCCCGGAGGTTTTTCAGGATGACCTCGGTTGCGCTCGTGATGCAGAGGTCAGCATTCCGGTGGACGAATCCGCACAGCCTATCTTCTTCAAACCAAGGACGGTGCCGCTGGCGTACAAGTCGCAGGTAAATGCTGAACTGGAGCGGCAGATCAAAGCAGGCCTTCTCGTGCCGGTCAAGTGGAACAGCTGGGCAGCCCCCATAGTCACCGTGCCCAAAGCATCAGGTGAGATCAGAATATGTGGAGATTACAGATTAACGGTGAACAAGGTCACGCCTCTGGAACAGTACCCGTTACCAAAAACGGAGGAGTTATTCACAAAGTTTCAAGGGGGTACGGTTTTCAGTCGGCTAGATCTTAAGAGTGCTTATAATCAGCTGCCCTTGGATGAGAGAAGCCGGAAGTACCTGGCTATCAACACTCACAAGGGTATCCTCGTTCCAACCCGTTTGGGGTTCGGGTATACTTCAGCCCCAGCAGTGTTCCAGCGTTACATGGAAACGCTGCTGTCGGGAATACCAGGGGTGGGGATGTCCCTTGACGATGTGGTCGTATCTGGAAAGAACCCACAGGAGCACAGAGCCGCCCTGGAAGAGGTCCTGCAGCGCTTCTCGGACGCCAACCTGAGGCTGCAGCGGAAGAAGTGTCGGTTCGGCGTGAAGTCGGTGATTTACTTGGGTCATCACATCGGTCCAGACGGGGTGAAACCGACGGCAGAGAAGGTCAGTGCGGTGGAGAACGCCCCTGCACCAAAAGGCATCAAAGGGCTGCAGGCCTGGCTGGGTCTGATCAATTATTACTCCAAATTCTTGAAAGATCTGGCTACTGCCCTCGCACCGCTGTACAAGCTGCTGAGGAATGGTCAGAAGTGGGAGTGGGGTCCGGAGCAACAAGAGGGCGTTTCAAGCGGGAAAGGATTTGCTCACATCTCCCCAGACTCTGGCGTATTTTGATGAATCGGCGCCGGTGATCCTCGCATGCGATCACTGGCGGATCCAGGGGGGGGGGGGCATTCAGGGCGGCCGCCCCTCCCCCAAAGCCCAAAGTGGCCTGTTTGGCCCCCCAAAAGGTTCACTCAAAAAGTGATCGTTAATGACTTAACGATACCTTATTTTTTATCTTTGTGATAAAAGTAATTCTTTGGTGAAAAAATATGGAAGTAGTTTGGTAGCAATCGACATAGGCAAAAGAAACATTAGTGGCGCAAGACACAATCCGAAGGCAAGGACATATATAAGCCTTGTCTGAAGCACGGCAAATACAAGGCCATATATAGGAGGTAGTCATCCGGCGATTCTGTGATCATGACTTCAGAGCGTGACGTCATGTGGATCCATCGGCCTCCTCCGCCATTGCAGTTAATGCTATTTCGGGAGAAATAAATATCATCTAACTCGGAAAGTAAAAATGTTACGAAAAAGGAAATGACAGCGTTGAAAAGCTCAAGGCAAATCGAAATCTTCTGGATTATTTTAGGCTCAGATCAATATTGAGGTCACTAGAGGTCATCAAAGGTCAGGGCCTTGTTTACGGTCCCCCTGCGGTTCGGCGGTCACCAGCTGAGGCTCTAAGCCCCGCCCCTTCGATGAAATTTTGATTTGACCTAAACCACATGGAATTTGTATGAATCGACGTGTTCTGACGAGGCGAACATGATGACATCAAAATCATTGCTGTATCTATATTTGTCAAAGTTATTTGCGAAAAACAGTTTTAACCGACTGCAGACGACATGCGCCAGAATTGACTACTGGGGTGACGTCATAAGTAGAAGTGGACACGTTACGGAGATAGAGATGACATCCCCCTGGGTAAATATAATACTTCTGAAGGTAAGTTTGGCCATGTGCGTCAAGTTAGCGTCGTATTCGTATTCGTTTTCAGCATCGAGTTCCGATTTTCCCCAAACTTAGCATATGGGTAGATCTTATCGAGTTATGCACGAATATGCAATCCGTTTTGACCTATAACAAATGGTTTGACCTCCAGAGGTCACAAATGTCATCGCACGGGGTACCCTCTAATTGTTTCGTTTACCGTCCGATTTAATCGCAAAGGGGCTCAAACGACTCGCCGGCACCCCAGCTTGCGTCAGAAAAAAACACAAAAAAATCACCTAGAGGTCAAAGGTCTAGGTCACGGGGACGAATACGAGATTTTAAGCTTCGATACCAGCTTGTGTACCCGATAGTTTTTACGTTTACCGTCCGATTTGCTCGCAATGGGCAAAAAGGGACTCGACGGCACCCCACCTTACGTCAGGGAAAAAAAACACCTATAGGTCAAAGGTCAAGAGCACTGGGACGAATACGAGATTTTAAGCTTCGGTACCAGATTGTGTACCCTCTAGTTTTTTTCGTTTACCGTCCGATTTGCTCGCAATGGGCAAAAAGGGACTCGCCGGCACGTTAGCTTGCGTCAGGAAAAAACAAAGTCATCCAGATGTCAAAGGTCAAGGTCACGGGGACGAATACGAGATTCTAAGCTTCGGTACCAGCTTGTGTACCCTCTACCTTTTTCGTTTACCGTCTGATTTGCTCGCAATAGGCAAAAAGAGACTCGGCGGCACCCCAGCTTGCATCAGGAAAAACAAAACCTCACCTAAAGGTCAAGGTCACGGGGACGAATACGAGATTTTAAGCTTCGGTACCAGCTTGTGTACCCTAGTTTTTTTTCGAGATTTTAAGCTTCGGTACCGAAGCTTAACATCTCGTATTCGTCCCTGTGACCTTGATCTTTGACCTCTAGGTGTTCTGTTTTTCCTGACGCAAGCTGGGGTGCCGTCGAGTCCCTTTTTGCCCATTGCAAGCAAATCAGACGGTAAACGAAAAAAACTAGAGGGTACACAAGCTGGTACCGAAGCTTAAAATCTCGTATTCGTCCCCGTGACCTTGACCTTTGATCTCTATGTGATTTTTGTTTTTTTCTGACGCAAGCTAGCATGCCAGCGAGTCCCTTTTTTCCATTGCGAGCAGATCGGACGGTAAACGAGAAAACTACAGGGTACACAAGCTGGTACCGAAGCTTAGAATCTCGTATTCGTCCCCGTGACCTTGACCTTTGACCTCTAGGTAATTTTTATTATTCGTGACGCAAGGTGGGGTGCCGGCGAGTCCCTTTTTTCTCATTGCGAGCAAATCGGACGGTAAACGAACAAACTAGAGGGTACACAAGCTGGTACCGAAGCTTAAAATCTCGTATTCGTCCCCGTGACCTTGACCTTGGACCTCTAGGCGATTTTTGTTTTCCTGACGCAAGGTGGGGTGCCGGCGAGTCGCTTTTTGCCCATTGCGAGCAAATGGGACAGTAAACGAACAAACTAGAGGGTACACCATGCTGGTACCGAAGCTTAAAATCTCGTATTCGTCCCCGTGACCTTGACCTTTGACCTCTGGATGACTTTTTATTTTTCCTGACGCAAGCTAACGTGCCGGCGAGTCCCTTTTTGCCCATTGCGAGCAAATCGGACGGTAAACGAAAAAAACTAAAGGGTACACAAGCTGGCACCGAAGCTTAAAATCTCGTTTTCGTCCCCGTGACCTTGACCTTTAACCTCTAGGTGATATTTTGTTTTACCTGACGCAAGCTGGGGTGCCGTCGAGTCCCTTTTTGCCCATTGCAAGCAAATCGGACGGTAAACTAAAAAAACTAAAGGGTACACAAGCTCGCACCGAAGCTTAAAATATCGTATTCGTCCCCGTGACCTTGATCTTTGACCTTGTGATTTTGTGTCCGAACCCGCGGGGGGGGGGGGGGCAGAATCTTCCCCTCCCTGATTTTCTCAATAACCTGAAAACTATGATAGATATCAACGTGAAACTTTCAGTACCTTATCCTGCATCAAGTCTAAGTCTTCTCACCAACTCTAAATGAAATTGATGTAGTATTTTGGGAGATAATGACGTTTTAATGACGTCATGTCATGCCATTTTTGGTGGAAAAACGATAAATGTTTGGCAAATCGTAGAAATCAGAGTTTTCAAGCAAATTGGAAATAAAACACGCGAAAAGAAGGGAAAAGACATTTTCTTCAAAATGGCTCTCCGATTTCCAATTTTTGTTTTGTGAACCCCAATTTTGTTTTGTTGTGAATTTGAAAAGTGAATTTCTTATGCTCGAATACCAAAATAAGGTAACCGGCCCAAATCCGCGGAGAAAAAAAAAATGGGGGTACCTTTTTGCCACAAAGTTGCCCCCCCCCCCAAAAACCGACGGCTGGATCCGCCAGTGCATGCGATGCCAGTCCTTGGGGTCTGGGGTGCGTGTTGAGCATTGTTGACAAACATCTCTGGGAGCGCCCTGTTGCATTCTACTCTCGATCACTGTCTCAGACAGAGCAGCGATACTCTCAGACGGATCGCGAAGGATTGGCTGTCATCGCAGTGGTTCGCCGGTTCCATTACTACTTGGCTGGGAGAAAATTCAGCATACGCAAGGATCACAAACCCCTGCTGGGAATGCTTGGGAAAGACAAACCGATATCGCCCATGGCATCTCCCAGGGTAACTCGGTGGGCGCTGCTCCTGTCTGGATATAAGTACAAGTTGGAGTATGTCCCAGGGTCAAAACAGGGTCACTGTGATGGTCTGAGCCGCCTGCCTCTGCCAACAGGACCGTGCGAGCTGCCAACGCCCGCAGAGACGGTACATCTCATGGAGTTTGTGGACTCAACTCCAGTCACAGCAGAAAGTATCGGATCATTCACAGCCCGAGACCCGGTACTGAGTGTCGTCCTGCGGTACACCCGGGACGGATGGCCTACCGATGGACCACATGCTCCGGCAGTCACAGCAGAAAGTATCAGATTATTCACAGCTCGAGACCCGGTACTGAGTGTCGTCCTGCGGTACACCCGGGACGGATGGCCTACCGATGGACCACATGCTCCGGAGCTAGTACAGTATCGCCGCAGAGAAGGTGAGCTCAGCACACACGATGGCTGTTTGCTCTGGGGCTCACGGGTCGTGGTGCCGACCAAGTTGCGAGCTCGCGTCCTTGCGATGCTCCACGAAGGGCATATGGGCGAAAGTCACGCCAAGAGTTTTGCACGGATGTATGTGTGGTGGCCAAATGTGGATGCTGACATCTCGCAGATGGTCAGTGGGTGTCCCACATGTCGGACGTACCGCAGACAGGCACCAGTCACGCCCCTCAGCCCGTGGGCTTGGCCCACCCGCCCTTGGGAGCGGATTCATGTGGACTATTGCGGGCCTGTAAACGGGCAGATGCTGCTGGTGATCGCTGACGCGTGCACCAAATGGTTGGATGTACATGTGACGACTCGCTCCACTGCTGAAGTATCGGTAGAAGAGCTGCGAAAATCGTTTTCGTGTTGGGGCTTACCAAAAGTGATAGTCACCGATAACGCTACGTGTTTCACAACGCCGACTTCCCAGTCATTTTGTGCGCACCAGACTCACGCCAGCGGAGCTGATGATGGGCCGCCGGCTTCGGACTCTCCTTGACTGCGTCCTTCCGAACTTGCAGGATCGGATGTGGGCTTCGCAGCAGAGTATGCAGCAAAAGTATGATGACAGTGCCCAAGATCGCACAGTTCTGCCTGGAATGCATGTTCTTGTTTCGCAGGTGGCCGGTCTGGCGGGGGTCGATCGTTCGACCCGGTGGCTGCGCGGGAGCTGCATCGAGCGGTCTGGCTCGAAACTGACCATGAGGCTGACCGACGGCCGAGTGATCCAGCGCCATCTGGACCAGGTCGTCCCAGATGTGTCCTGCGGGTCACGCCGTACCGGGATCTCCGACGGACCGGACGCCGAGAACGTCACGGCAGCAGCTCCGCCCACGGTCGCAGCCCCGCCCACGGCAGCAGCTCCGCCGGTGTCCCGGCCAGGGTCGCCGACACCCGCTGTCGCAACCGGCAGGACCGTGTCGAAGCCCGTATCGGTGTCGATATCTGTGCGGGCCGGCTCTCCAGAGCCGATGGTGGCGCCACCTGCGGAGGAGGTTGCCCCTCTGCCTGATCAGCAGCTGAGTGGCCCGGTGGCTGATGCGCCTACGACAGAGGCGCCACCTGTCGCGGCTGAGCTCCCACCACCACCGCGATATAACTTGCGACCGCGCAAGCAGTGTTCAGCGGCGCGAGTGTGCAAAACTGGACGTTTTGATTGGAGGGAGGGATGTTGTGAGTGCACCACTGAGTGGAGGCCTGGCCGCACCCCTGCGCAGGACCGGGCTGTCCGCCCGCTGATTGGTCATGTGCCACGTGACTATGGCCGGGAGGTACGCACCGGCCGACGCGGGGTCGGCCGGGCGTGGGGAATATAGATCGTGCCGAGACACCGTGGGTGTACTGCGTGCAGAGATAACAATGACCTTTTTGGAATTTTGAAGTTTTTAGGACATTTTGTGACGCTGATTACGAATTTGGCACCTATTAAGCATTATATGCTCATTCACGATTCTAACTCTATAAAATTCAATTTATACGCATTTTCAATTTGGATGACTTTTGGGTCATTGACATGACTTCAGAGGTTACCTAATGCCACAAGCCTTTAACATCGGGTATCAGCGGCTTCCTCTCGTCACAAGCAACACGCTCGTCTTTGAATTGAAGCTCTAGCTCAATTAGAGGCGAAACGCTAAGGCGGGGGGAGGGGAGTCGTACCTCCCCCTTTACCCGAACTCGTATTGATTTTGCCCTACCCGGGCGAGGGCTTAAAAATAGATTTTGTGGATTTTTTCTCTCATAAAAAAAAAATCATTTTTATCGGGGTGCAAATCCAAAAATGTCGACATTCCGATGCAGCCATTTTGACGAAAATGTCATTTTCTTTCTGGCTCAGAATAACAAGGCTTCTGGCTCAATAACAAGGACGCCTGGGGCCTCATTCGGCTTTTGGTGTTGCCTCATGGGTGATCGTGTTTGAGTGTGCCGGTGAATGGCATTGCCTATATGTGGGCGTGTATGCGTGTATGCGTGTGTGGGTATGTATATACATACCTACTTACTGTTTAACCGTACCTACTGACATGTGCTTTGTCCCCATGTAGGGATGTCTGAATAAATTGAATTGAATTTCTGTTGACGTTTTTAATTTGCATTTTTTCGCAATGAGTATTAAACCTCGATTTTCTACGATTTTGCAAACATTTATCGTTTTTCCACCAAAAATGTCATGATATGACGGCACTAAAACGTCATGATCTCCCAAACTGCTACACCAATTTCAATATAAAAAAAAATTCACAGAAGACTTAGAATTAATGCTGCAAAAAGAATCAAAAGTTACACTGCGATATCTGTTATATGTACGGAAGGGGGGGGGGGGCGGATTCCGCCCCCCCCCTCCCCCCGAAGATCTTGAGATCTACCCGTCCAATTTTCAAAAGCAAACGGCGTTTGATTCCCCTCAAGATGATCTACATTTCTAAAATACAAAATCCATTTTTTTTTATAGGGGGCAACAGGGGGGCAAAACAACGAATATTAGAGGTATTTGTGATCCAACACAGCTGTCATGTTTATTAACCGATTTTAACGCAACTAATGGGGATCGATAGAGATTGAATTGGGGATTAATATATGACGGTAACTTTTGAAAATGCAAAAATCATAGGCGTTTTCAGGTTACTAAATTTTGGTGTAAAATAAATGCCTTATAAAACCGTCTTTTTTCTTTCCTTTTTTCGATACATAAAATGGTGCGCTATTGTGACATCGGACACAACAGTTATAAACCATATTTGCATCCATAGGCGGTGCCAGGTTAGCGAAAAAGGGAAGCAAAATATATTTTTAAAAACTTCCTGTAAACCTCCCTTTTTCAAGTCCCTGAAACCGCCTCTGCCGTGAATATTTATTATAGTTCACTAAAATCAACTAATTTGCACTTGTTTCAATGACCGTAAACCTATGTAACTCCTTTATACTTCAGGCAGTTAAGAAGAAGCTGTGAAGTTCGCATCTCCGTAATATCGCCAAATGTCACCAAAAAAACTCCCAAAACCAGGCCCTGGAACCGTCTCTGTTAAGGTTAGGAGCTCAAAATTTTGACTCCATATGTGGAATTAAATTCTAGGAAAAGTCCCAACATTTCATGGGCATGCTCTCAGCTGTTCGGGAGATATCTGCAACAACACACAAACATGAGGAGGAGGGGGGGGGGGGGGGGGGGGAATGCGCCCTCTCTGCCACTAATAGGGTTAATTAATTAATTTTATCATTTTCAAAATTTGTATAAGGAATTGCGTATTGTGTCATGCCGAGAAGCGGCGCGAAATTTTTCGGTTTTTAACTGTGGATAGCTGGATTTTGACTGCTGCAAAGACAATTTTTACGACTGTACGTCCGACCGTTTTTTTTTTTTGGGGGGGGGGGGCGCAAAACATAGTATCAGGAACTTGGGGGGGGGGGGGGTATGGCCACTTTGGCCCCCCATGGATCCGCCCATGAGACCATTATGTTTTAGATCGGACAATAACTTCGGTTCGTTTTTAGCCGCCCAGTCCTTTGACCTTGAAAATGATCTGGAAGATGACCTTGAATGCCAAAATGAATGTCATTTTCTTGATTAGCGTGCCCCAATTGACCTGTAACCACATTTTGAAGCGAATCACTACTCGACGCTGAACTCGAATCCGAATCCGACGCTAACTTCACGGACATTGCACATACCCACATACACTATGCAAATCCTTGGGTAAAAGCTGATAGGGCAACACAGTTAGTAGGGCAATGGTGCATAAGGTGAAAATTCACAGGGGAGTAGCAATTTTACCTGAAATACCGTATTTTCGATATTTATAGTCTAGTCTGAATTGAGACCCCTTTCCACATTATGTCAAGCGCCGAAACCATTGTGAAAAGTACGTTTTTTGTTTACTTTGTGCCCTGTTTAGGGAATCTGATGTCGTACGTCGAGTCTGATGTGATGTCGAAAGGTCGAATCTGATGACGTAGAAATTAGCGGGTGTTTTGGCAAAAGTGATGCCCATTTGTTAGTTCCGGCAAGAGTCGGCATACGTTTGGACTTGTGTGTGCTATTGTTTGTCGACCAGAGCTGTCTGGTTCCATTATTCGAGGCCAAACAGTAGGCGATGCTTATATCAGATTGTATCTCCTGAATCATGCACTGCGCAGAGTTAAGCCAGCTAATATAACGGGTCGACTGGGAAAATTCAGTATTAAAAATCAATCACTGGTTTCATAAGTACCAAGGAAAAATAGTTGGGTTTCCGGGTGACACCTCTTTATTTGTTACGGGCGACGCCTCTCGTCTTAAATCTGTTAAAGTACCTAGACATTAGGCTATGCTTCATACAGTTACAGAACATCTGAATAGTTCCGGTAACTTATAACAATCGGTGGGCATTGTGTGTCGAGAAGTCAAGATTCTTCACGTTCGCTTAGAATTGCTAACGCCATATTACAGCATCTCTTCGATTCCGAATGCCTTCGATTTTGTTTTCTTCTATATCGAATCCATAGTCTCGACATCAAACGCGCCGCCACCTATCCGAAGTTGCCGGGGATATCATAAATCCAAAGGCGATTCTTGCTATGCAACGCCCAAAGGACGAAGTAAAATCTGAAAAAGTCAGGGGATGCATCCCCGCAGGGTCGCAGCCAGACCTTCTGCAAGGGGGCATGGCATCCCCAGAGGCCCCCTCGGCAAAGACCCACACCCCCAAACAAAAAAATGCGCGAAAGGGCATCTGCTCGGATTTACGCCACTATATTTTGCAGGGCCCCTAAATGGTTGCAAAAAAACGTCGGAGAGGCCCATGTTGAACAGAACCTATGCGTACATTGACTGATAGGTTCGTAGTATGATACAAAATAATTTGCGACAACTTCCTCCTTTTGGCACCATGTGAAGTATTAAAACGCGCAGTGGAGGGGGGGGCACTTTTGTGCCCCCCCCCCATGTTGTTCGTGAATAGCTCAAAAATGAAGCGGAGCAGGGCGGTGTTTTTTTGCGCAACAGTAAAGCCAACTCAATAGCGGATCTTTGACGCAAAAAGAAGAGAAAATCGGTCGGTAATTTGTTTAGTTATATGGATTTGACATCTAAGATGGCGGCCAGAATCGAGGTCGGCGAAGAGATATCTTCGGAACCAGCAGTCGGATCGGGATGATTCAAACGCCAATCGGTAGCCAATGTCAATGATCATCCCCGGAAACAACTTTGGACACATTACTGGTGACCTGTGCCGTCACAGAGGTCAAATCCCAAAATTGTGACATTTGGCCAGATTTGACCTTCGTGACCTCGTTTGACCTTGAAGATATTGAGCTAAGGTCACGAAAATTTCTGAAAATGGAAAGCATCATAGCACCTACTAACCTGTAAGTTTGATCGTTCTAGCTTTTATACTTTCGGAGATCTTAGGGGGGGAAGCACTAAAGTGCCTCCCACCCCTCGACTGCGTGTTAGTGGCATACCCCTCTCCATTGCGCGTGTTAACCCGCGCACCGACGTGGGGGGGGGCGGATATCAGCCCCCTGATGTTTTTCGTGAATATTGGAAAAAGGCGGTGTACAGGGAAGCGACACTTGGCGTAGCTATTAAAACATCAATTGCCCACATTGTGTGCAATTTTTTACCTCGAGTGATCTCAGGTGAAGTCACCAGGTCACGTTAAGTGACCCCACCTCCAAGCAAGTTTTTGAAAGTGTGTGGTCGTGCCAGGGGCGTCGCTACCGGTGGGGTCCGGGTGCCCCGGACCACCCCCCCACACACTTTTGAGCGGGCGCCGAAGGCGCCCCCTCAAAAAGTGGGTCGGTTCTGAGTTTTGAGAGGGCGCCGGAGAAAGAGAGGGCGCCCTTTAAAAAACTCACAAAAAAATAAAACCAAGGAAAAACTAAAAAAGCCACCAAAAATGCCCCGCCAGTATGTGTGCGCCCAGTATGTGTGACAGTGAGGACCCAAGCCAGTGGCGTACCGAGTATACGGTCATTCAGGGCATGACCTGGTCCTTTGGACCCGAGGCGCCCATGCAAAGTTGGCGATCAGTGACGGCTCCCCTCCGGCCAGTGACGGCGTCACTCCGGCCAGTGAGGGCGCCCCTCTTCGGCCCGTGACAGCGCCCCTGCGGCCAGTGACGGCGCCCCTCCGACCAGTGACGGCGCCCCCTCCAGCCAGTGAAGGCACCCCTCCGGCCAGTGACGGCGCCCCTCCGGCCAGTGACGGCGCCCCTCCGGCGGGTGACGGCGCCCCTCCGGATAGTGACGGCGCCCCTCCGGCGAGTGACGGCGCCCTCTAACTAGTGACCAGTCAGTGACGGCGCTCTTCCGGCTATTGACGGTGCCCCTCCGGATAGTGATGGCGCCCCTCCGGATAGTGATGGTGCCCCTCCGGCCAGTGACGGCGCCCCTCCGGCTAGTGACGGCGCCCCTCCGGCCAGTGACCACACCCCTCCGGCGAGTGACGGCGCCACTCCGGCTAGTGACGACGCCCCTCCGGCCAGTGACGGCGCCCCTCCGGCTAGTGACGGCGCCCCTCCGGCCAGTGAGGCGCTCCTCCGGCCAGTGACGGCGACCCTCCGGCCAGTGACCACGCCCCTCCAGCGAGTGACGGCGCCCCTCCGGCTAGTGATGGCGCCCCACAAAATGTTAAAAGTACGACGAGCACGTGAGGAAGGAGAGGCACCCCCCCCTGCAAAATGTTCACCAATATTGGTGGCGCCCCTGTCGATTGGGTGGCGCTCCTCAAGGCAATGATCTGGTCCTTTGTGAATTTATGCGCACGCCACTGGCCCAAGCTCATGGGCGCCCCTCTTCCAAAATGTGGTGCCCCTTTATTACAGTTGCGATGGCGACAAGATGCTTACGAGGGCGGCAAGGTGTCTTCCGAGGGCGACATGGTGCCTTCTAAGGACGGCATAATACGCTCTAAGGGCGGCAGAATGCCTTCCGAGGGCGGTAAGACGTCGTCTGATGGCGGCAAAACGCCTTCCGAGGGCGGCATGATGCCTTCCAAGGGCGGTATAATGCGTTCTGAGGGCGGTATAATGCGTTCTGAGGGCGGCTAAATGCTTTACGAGGGCGGCAATATGTCTTCGGAGAGGGCGGCATGATGCCTTCCAAGGACGGCATGATGCCTTTCGAGGGCGGCAAGATGTTTTGCGAGGACGGGTGGAGTTTCCTATTCAAATAGTGGGCCGCCAGCAACTTCCCGCTTTTCCCCACCAACTTTTGTCAGATTTGAACGGTCCCTGGCGTTAAAATGATCATTTTCACTTCCAACATGCAAAACAACCAGGCAATGCGATAGTTTGCCCCACTAACTTTTATCTGAAAAGATCCACCCATACTTCCGAGGGCGACGAGATACCTTCCGAGGGCGGCATAATGCGTTGTGAGTGGTGACTGAGCAGTCGGCGCCCCTGCATGCCTCGCAGGGGGGGGGGGGGGGGGGGGGGGGGGCTGCGAGTGCAGGTGTCGCCTGTCGAGTCGTGAGTGCCGGCGGCACCCCTTTGGATCGGAAATGAGGCCCCTTTTGGACTGGAGATGACGACCCCAACAGCCGTGTCCTCCCCTTCCCGAAATGTGTTTTCTGGTTGTGCGCCTGGGCCGATCCCTTTGATTATAATTCACCACTGTACCCGTCATGATGCACCGAAGCGATGGGTACCATTTGAATGTCTGTGCGATTTACTGTTTGCAAGTTATTGGCTGATATTTCCTTTCCTTCCTTGATAAACTTTTCCTTACTTTTTTTTCTCTTCATTGTGAAATCTGTTTACGGCAGCGCAGTTGCTATAGCAGAAGACCGACATATACCGCGATGTTTTGTTTTACGTCTCGTGATTTTGAGTTCAGACCTCACAGGCAGTCATGAATAGGTATGTCCAATGTTAATGTGCAACAGGGGCGGATCTAGGGGGCAAAAGGGCCATGCCTCCCCAAAGGTCCTGAAACTATGATTTGCCGCCCTCCCCCCAAAAGAAAACGGTCGGACGTACAGTTGTAAAAATTGCCTTGGGAGCAGTCCGAATCCAGCTATCCACAATGAAAAACTTGAAAATTTCGCGCCGCTTCGCGGCATGACACAAAATACGCAATTGCTTATACAAATTTAGAAAATGGGAAAATGAATTAATTAAGTGTGGCAGAGTCTCTCCTTGGCGGTACCTAATTGCTAGCCCCAGGGCCCAATTCCTTCATAACATATTAACTTTCAAGTGGGATACGTTTTTAGCTAGTCTGCCCAGTTCCGAAAAAAGGCGACGCGACCGCAAAGGCGCGAACATCGGCACCCGGAAGCTGCTCCAGCGGTACCCAACTTGCTGGACCGAAGACCAGGCCAGGACCATCTACCCAAGCCATCTCACCCCAGGCTCCTCCAGATCCGCAGGGACCATTTATGTGCGGAAAAGTCGTTCTACCTCTTGCTGCTTTCAAACCATTTGCACTGTTATCAGTTGTTTGTTACAGTTCGGTACATACATAGTTGTTTGTTACTGTTCGGTACATACATTCGGTGTATGTATACAGTTATTATTATCACATGTACTATGGAGCGTTGACTGCCACCGGTCATCGTGATTTACTATCCGAAGAATATATATATATATGAAAAACTACTTTAATTTCAATATTTTTCATCATACTGAGATGTGCAACCAAGAATAGGGGTTACCTGAGGCCTGGCTCCACTCACAGTCTGGTTCCAATATTACAATTTCGTTTTCCACGACCTAAAACGAAAATTTCCAAGCCGCTTCGCGACGTCACATTGGTGGCCATCGTCATAGCGAGCCATCGCCATCGTCTTCGGTTCGTTGTAACGGTGAATTGAGTGAATAGCATGTTTAGCTTCTTATTCTCTACTAGGCCCACCGCCTATGTTTCTGGGTTTTATCAGGCAAACCAGTAAAAATTTCGCGCCGCGCTAAATAACAAGTACCTACTATAACATGAAAATCCACATGAAAAATGCTGGAAAGGCTTAAAGCTACACCAATACAAAAATGGGGTATATTTTTTCTCGTCATTCCAGCCGACCCCTCCACTCAAAAATTATCGGCGACGGACACAGCTGACAATTGACATAGTTTTGCTCATTGAAAGACAATGTCGGAACAATACAAACTGTAAGCTGACATCTTTCCTTTTTCGATATCCCAAAGGGTCGAAAAGCGAAAAACACACAAAAATATCCAAATAAAGACATCATTAGAAATAGTGAAGCTGCAAAAAAGTGGCCCAAATACGGTAAGAAATTCGAAATTGTGGTAGGTAATGTAAAAAAACACGGTCGTCGGACGTGCATACCTACATATTTTTTTTAGGGGGGAATACGCCACTGGATTTGTCCCCCCCTTCGCCCCTGAATGAAATCCAGCAAATTCATGGGGTTTACGCCCCTCTAGGCCGGGGCGCTCCCTCTGGGTATGGCGCCCCCCTGGCAGTGGACCCCCCCCACTTTTTAGAAGGTAGCGACGTCTCTGGGTCGTGCCAAACACAGCGATGGACCGAGCGGTTTGAAACCCACAGGATTCAATGAGGCCATAAGTACCTACAATTCATTTATCTCGAAATTTGAATATAGGTGACGTAAGTGCAGATCGATTTCGTGACCTCCCCATTATAAGTATATGAGGACAAATGAAAACACGTATAAATAAACAGAATACTCTTAAATTTAACCAGTTTTCATCAGTTACATCATTCTTGTGCCAAATGCAAAGACCCAAGTCACATTTTTTTATGTGACTTATACGATGTCAACTCAGATGACCCCGAGGTCACGTGTGTTTTTTCTTCAATAACTCTTTGCCAAATCAAGGTAGAGTAATGGTATTCTCAACATTGTGTTTGGCTCGTTGAGACGCGTTGATTGATGTAACATTTCAACTTGACTTGACCTTGACCTGACCACAGATCAGGTAAATTTCTCCGATATGACTGAACTAGGTCATGGTATATCCGATATATCATTCGATGCGTCTCGACGGAGAAACACAATGCTTAAAACTGTAGGTATCACTTTACCATGAGTATGTCAAAAGTTATTCCCTAAAAGCAATTCAGCGATTTTTAGAATGTTTCAAGTTCGATTGCCTCCCCTGAACTAACTATTTACCTGACATCAATTCTGATGAAGCGTGAGTGATAGCAAGTTCAATTCTCTTTTTTTATCGCGTCACTGGCTCTTTTAGTTCTCGAGATATAGACGGTGTTTGGGAAGGACACCCATATATGGCCAAAAGTTTACCTTTGTTGACCTCTGGTGACCTTAATATTGACCGGACCTAAAAAGTATTTGCTAGTACTAAAGTACTAAAGCCTTAGTACTTTCATTAGACTTTGTTTCGAGCTATCTAACGTTTTTTTTTCTGTTTGTCGCTACGTTGCATGTTTTTTTCTTATTCTTCAATATCTTAGAGGAGCGGGGTCGGTTCGAAACTGGCGCAGACCCCGTCAGCGCGCAGGTTAACAATTTTAGTTGCACGCACACGGCACCTTTAACTTTGAAGGTCACAGCAGCAACACAATCAAGAAGAGGCAACGCGAAACGTCGGGCCCTCGACATTTTACGTTGCCCCAAATGCTCACGTTTGTGACATATTACATTGCAAACACAATTCGAGGTAATTTACTGATGTGTAGACTATGGAATGTGGAGGCGATTTACGCGAAACCATCCGTCATAAGTTTGCAAAGACAACTTCAGTAAACAGCAACGTATAAAACTTAAAGGGAATAGTGCACATTTACATTAGTTTGTAACTGAGATAGCCAGATTGTCGGGAGTACTAAGAAATCTCCAAATCTGAAATTTGTCCTTCCAAAACGACTTAGTTGCTGAGTTTCAACGCAAACACCGTTGGGTATATTGGGAGCTATTTTAGAGGGACAAATCTCGTGACGTTTTGCATACGTCATCACTACTCCACTGTTATTTCTACTGCACTTCGTTTTCGCTATTTTAACCGACCGCGACCGAAACGTATCAACTTTGTCAATTGTGAACCGATTTCCAATTGAAAATTACAATAGATGTTTCGTGAAAAGACGTATTTTGTAATGGGTAGCTGGTCGGTGTTCATGCAATGTATCGATTAAATTTTGACAAAGTTTGTTTTTGTTTACGTTGAATTGACATTTAGCTCGAAATATTATTGGCTAGTACTTTGTCAATTTTCATTGGGTTTCCAATTAAAAATAGTACCGACACTCGTCTTGAAAAGGCACACCTTTGATGGGTGGCTCGTACCGGTACCTGCAATATTCACTGCATTCGTTGCACATCCACACATTTGTTTACATCTACCACACACACCGATAAACACACACACAAACACATTTATGGGTAGGTACATCACATTTATTTATGCACATGAACGATAAAAAAAACGCAAAAAAACGCAAAAACGCAACGCAAAGAAACCTGTTCACGCAACGCCACTCCAACTCCACTCATACAAGACCATAGTGTAAACATTCACACATTTTCAATCGCGACCAATATTACTCACGAGTCTTGACCCAGTGAACGAAGTTGTTAGTGTTCTTGACGATTCCGTGACATATGTTCGTTGCGCATTTCTTCGTCGCGCATTTCTTCGTCCGCTGATTTTCGTCTGCAGGTTTTCGTCCCCGCATAATTTCGTGGTGCATTTCTTCTCACGCATTTCTTTGTTTCCGCAAATTTTCGCCTCGCATTTCTTCGAATCCGCAAAACTTCGTCTGCGCAAATATTCGTTTCGCAAATCTTCGTCTGCGCTAATCTTCGTCTCGCATTTCTTCTTTCGGAAATATTCGTCTCGCATTTATTCGTCCACAAATATTCGTCCGCAACTTTTCGTCTACGCAACTTTTCGTCTATGTGATGCCGTAACATATTTTCGTCTCGCATGTCTTCGTTGCGCAATTCTTCGTCTCGCATTTGTTTCCCGCAAATTTTCTGCTGGCATTTCGTGGAATCCAAATATTCGTCCGCAACTTTTCGTCTACGCAACTTTTCTTCTCTGTGATGCCGTGACATATTTTCGACTCGCATGCCTTCGTCGCGCAATTTTTCGTCCGCAATTCTTCGTCTCGCATTTTCGCAGACGAAGAATTGCGCCGACGAATATTTGTGTACGCAGAAATGCGAGACCAAAATTTCCGAACGAAGAAATGCGAGACGAAGATTAGCGCTGACGAATATTTGCGCAGACGAAGTTTTGCGGATTCAAAGAAATGCGTGACGAAAATTTGCGGAAACGAAGAAATGCGAGACGAAGAAATGCGCCACGAAATTATGCGGGGACGAAAACCTGCAGACGAAAATCAGCGGACGCAGAAATGCGCGACGAAGAAATGCGCAACGAACATATATACGGATACCGTTGTTTACATATTCTTATTCAAGGATAGACTTTTGCCGGTATGATGTCACAACTGATTTTGGTGATTCTTGTGACGTCACATGTACAAATATATTTTTTATCTCTTCAAATTATGACAAATTGGTACTTTTTTGTCGCAAAAACCAATGCCAGAACCGTAATCAAGACACTCTTTTCCATCATTCTACGTACTTTTCCCAAGGTGCACTATTCCCTTTAAAGGGAATAAATAGGGTCTTAGGTCACCTTGAAAGTTGTCTAGAAATTTGGCTATACGGGGTAATTCGTGCTGAAAAAGCGAATATGGCGTTTGTTTGGACGATAGATAGATGTCTGTCGAAAAATGGTCATGTTTCTCTTTTCTCCTTCATGGCCATATAACAATCATGACAATTACGACGTCATGCATATGGTAGCTTGGATATGGAAACTATTGCACACAATAACGATGTGTACGATGTCATGACAAATGCGATGTCATGACAAATTCAATCGCTAACGTGTCCTATTTTTCCTTTTTGGACCAGGTCGATAGTTTAGGTTCTAGAGGTCAGAAAAGGTCACACGGACTGTATATTGTCAAGACGTTTTTTGTTAATAACTTTGAAAACATAATAACGATAGGACAATTATTTTAAGTCACCTTGTTTGTCTTACCAAGGTCCGTTCAACCATACCCGGCGTGTCCAGGTTAGGTCAAATACAAAATCTGACATCAGTTCAGGGTGATGTTTTGACCAAGGTAGGCCCTTGTGCATATTGTAAAACGCGTTTTGACAAGACAGACACAATGGTGTCAGTCGCAAGTCTCTACCTTTATTCTTTCAGACGTTGTTACGCCTTACTGCGGGCCGACGCCGTCCCCCACGCATAAACACGAGACGATACGACAATCAACATGTTTGATTTGGACTGTGCGAGTACCCAGGAGCTCAATGTCGAACTAATGATGGAATGGATGGCAGACTGAAAAGAATACAACCCAAGTTGCGTCAGCATTGAGGAGTGCGTTGGCCATGTCATTGCAGTAATCGCACTCGCAATGATCCGCGGAACTCTTGCACACGAGTCATATCAAATATTACAACCGACTTCATAATGAATTATAATTCCGGGCATTCATCGTTGCGCCCGTGTACGCACCAGGATAATGGCAGGGAGGGGGCACCGCCAGTACGCAGACTCGAGTTGCGCAGAATTCGCCGGACGACGGCAATAACATCGACACCATTTCAATGATTTGGTAATATATTTGCTTTTTGCGGTAACGCTTCATCGGCGGGGCAGTCAACATTCCTTATAGCATTTGGACATGTGAAAGAAAATATTGTAATTACCATATGCCGAAATATCCTTTCAACATTAGCATGTGCTTTTGGGAATCGCTTTCGGCCCACTGCGGCTAGTGTTGAAGGTATCTGAGAAACAATTTGGCCCGGGGCATTTTTAGTTTCCCAGACAATTATTTAACAGAATATTCAGAGCGGAAGTGCCAAAATCACACATACATATTTGCTATATTTATTATTACTGGATTTGTCAAATAAACCTTGTGACTCGCCTTAAAACATTATTGCACTGTCACATACGTACCTATTTATTGTATTACATACAACACACATACATATTGATGCGCATATTAATCGGATATCTGACGCCAATAACACACGGGAAAACGAAATCGTGTGCAGACAATTCATAGGACTGCGTAATCATACTTACCTACTGTATGCGTAATCATCTTGATTATGGGCACAGTTTTCTTCTGGAAGTGGTTGGCGACTGAAAGCATGCAATGAAAGGTGATCGCTTCTTAGTGCCCGCTATTACCCTTCCTTGCTTCAATCGATAGAAGGGCACACGAGTAAGGTGAGTTTCGTTTTGCACCACTCCAGAAGATTGACACTCTTCTGTTCTTTGCAGTGTTCTTCAAGTAGTTTGATCCGTTGCTCCATTATTTTTTCTCACAGACTTTTGCCACTGATTTTGTGCGTGCGTGCGTGCGTGCGTGCGTGCGTGCGTGCGTGCGTGCGTGCGTGCGTGCGTGCGTGCGTGCGTGCGTGCGTGCGTGCGTGCGTGCGTGCGTGCGTGCGTGCGTGCGTGCGTGCGTGCGTGCGTGCGTGCGTGCGTGCGTGCGTGCGTGCGTGCGTGAGTGCGTGCGTGCGTGCGTGCGTGCGTGCGTGCGTGCGTGCGTGCGTGCGTGCGTATCTGAATCGCGACTGGATTCTATTAGCTTTCTTCTTCTCTCTTGTCGTGTTTATCTTTTCTTGGAGGTCTTGATTATTGGACATTCGGAAACCCAAATGCAGAGAAAAAGGCCTTTATATACGA
>JAXIVJ010011855.1:0-2500 GCA_036785665.1 Chirona hameri | reverse complement strand
CACGTTCTGAATTCTCCAGCACCGCTTCCGTCCACGATTCTGACCTGGAGAACCCTATCCAAGAGAATATACACAGCAGCTGTCGTCTCTGCTGTGGAACTCCCTGGCGTGACTTCGCCTGTCGTCTCTGATGTGGAACTCCCTGGCGTGACTTCGCCTGTCGTCTCCGATGTGGAACTCCCTTGCGTGACTTCGCCTGTCGTCTCTGCTGTGGAACTCCCTGGCGTGACTTCGCCTGTGGTCTCTGATGTGGAACTCCCTGGCATGACTTCGCCGTGCGGCCTGCAGGGCCTGAAATTCTAGCATCCGCCTCCTCGCCGCCTGTCCTCACCATGTTGGTGTGGGTAAAGACAGCAGTTGGTGTCCTGGTCATGGCCACCTTCACCTTTCCTCTGATAACCGTCTGGAAGTTCAAACGGCTGCGGGACGAGCCGATGGCCGTGCTGGTCGCCTCGCTGGCTGGTTTCGACTTCTTCTTCGGTATCCTGCTGACGTCCCTCGGCGTCCTGGAGATCGCTCTCGGCTACGTGCCGTTCTGCACTGCGTTCCAGTACCTGATCGTGGCGTCGGCCGGCGCTGTTAAGGTGGCCTCGCTCGGCCTGGCCGTGGATCAGTACACCGCCGTCACCAGTCCGCTGCGCTACTACTGCCTGATGGAGCGCCGACTTCGCTGGCTGGTAGCCGCTGGATGGTTCCAGTTCTTCCAGCTGACGGCAGTCGGTGGAGCGTTCCACGCGGCCGGCGCGCCCACCTGGTCCGACTTCTCTCACCCAGGTCAGAACGGGACGGCGCTGTTTGCCGGCTGCCGCTGGGAGCCGCGCCTGTCCAGCACGCACATGTTCCTGCTGGAGGGCGAGGTGTTCCTATGCAGCGTGGTCACCTCGCTGCTGCTGCTGTATACGGCACACGTCGGCTTCTGGCAGGGCCGCGCGCTGCGCTGCAGGAACCAGCGCGGCGCCCAGACTGGCTCCGAACACGACCGCTTCATCGCCAACTTCCACGACTTCAAGAAGATCCTGAAGCTGGTGTCGCTGTCGCTGGTGTTGGACGTGACGACGCCCATATTCCGGCTGTACCAGTGCTGGCACGCCATGCCGACCATTGCCGGCGTGCTGCACGTGCTGCGGCTCGGGTGTACCATCCTGGAGGGCTCCACGTACGGTCTGATGAATCGCAGTCTGAGGAGGGCATATAAGGATCTGCTGGGTCTCAGCGACAACCGGATTCGCCAATTTCCACAGGTCAGGACGATCACCCTGAGGACCACCACCACCGGCTGAAGATCGTCACCACAGTCTGAGGACCACCACCACCGACTGAAGACCACCACCACCGACTGAAGATCGTCACCACCGCCTGAGGTCCGCCTGAGGACCACCACCACCGACTGAAGACCACCACCACCGACTGAAGATCGTCACCACCGCCTGAGGTCCGCCTGAGGACCACCACCACCGGCTGAAGATCGTCACCACCACCTGAGATCCGCCTGAGGACCACCACCACCGACTGAAGATCGTCACCACCGCCTGAGGTCCGTCACTACCATCTGAGGTCCGCCTGAGGTCCGCCACCACCGCCTGAGGCCCACCTCGGGTCCATCACCACCGCCTTAGGTCCGTCGCTACCATCTAAGGTCCGCCTGAGTTCCGTCACCAACGCCTGAGGTCTGTGACCAACGTCTGAGGTCCATCACCACCGCCTGAGGTCCGTCACCACCGCCTGAGGTCCGTCACCACCGCCTGAGTTCCGTCACCACCGCCTGAGGTCCGTCACTACCATCTGAGGTCCGCCTGAGGTCCGCCACCACCGCCTAAGGTCCGTCACCACCGCCTGAGGTCCGTCACCACCACCTGAGGTCCGTCACTACCATCTGAGGTCCGCCTGAGGTCCGCCACCACCGCCTGAGGTCCGTCACCACCGCCTGAGGTCCGTCACCACCGCCTGAGGTCCGTCACTACCATCTGAGGTCCGCCTGAGGTCCGTCACCACCGCCTGAGGTCCGTCACTACCATCTGAGGTCCGCCTGAGGTCCGCCACCACCGCCTGAGGTCCGTCACCACCGCCTGAGGTCCGTCACCACCGCCTGAGGTCCGTCACTACCATCTGAGGTCCGCCTGAGGTCCGTCACCACCGCCTGAGGTCCGTCACTACCATCTGAGGTCCGCCTGAGGTCCGCCACCACCGCCTGAGGTCCGTCACCACCGCCTGAGGTCCGTCACCACCGCCTGAGGTCCGTCACTACCATCTGAGGTCCGCCTGAGGTCCGTCACTACCATCTGAGGTCCGCCTGAGGTCCGTCACTACCATCTGAGGTCCGCCTGAGGTCCGCCACCACCGCCTGAGGTCCGTCACCACCGCCTGAGGTCCGTCACCACCACCTGAGGTCCGTCACTACCATCTGAGGTCCGCCTGAGGTCCGCCACCACCGCCTGAGGTCCGTCACCACCGCCTGAGGTCCGTCACCACCACCTGAGGTCCGTCACTACCATCTGAGGTC
>JAXIVJ010011854.1:0-42153 GCA_036785665.1 Chirona hameri | reverse complement strand
TATATATCTATATATCTATATATCTATATATCTATATATCTATATATCTATATATCTATATATCTATATATCTATATATCTATATATCTATATATCTATATATCTATATATCTATATATCTATATATCTATATATCTATATATCTATATATCTATATATCTATATATCTATATATCTATATATCTATATATCTATATATCTATATATCTATATATCTATATATCTATATATCTATATATCTATATATCTATATATCTATATATCTATATATCTATATATCTATATATCTATATATCTATATATCTATATATCTATATATCTATATATCTATATATCTATATATCTATATATCTATATATCTATATATCTATATATCTATATATCTATATATCTATATATCTATATATCTATATATCTATATATCTATATATCTATATATCTATATATCTATATATCTATATATCTATATATCTATATATCTATATATCTATATATCTATATATCTATATATCTATATATCTATATATCTATATATCTATATATCTATATATCTATATATCTATATATCTATATATCTATATATCTATATATCTATATATCTATATATCTATATATCTATATATCTATATATCTATATATCTATATATCTATATATCTATATATCTATATATCTATATATCTATATATCTATATATCTATATATCTATATATCTATATATCTATATATCTATATATCTATATATCTATATATCTATATATCTATATATCTATATATCTATATATCTATATATCTATATATCTATATATCTATATATCTATATATCTATATATCTATATATCTATATATCTATATATCTATATATCTATATATCTATATATCTATATATCTATATATCTATATATCTATATATCTATATATCTATATATCTATATATCTATATATCTATATATCTATATATCTATATATCTATATATCTATATATCTATATATCTATATATCTATATATCTATATATCTATATATCTATATATCTATATATCTATATATCTATATATCTATATATCTATATATCTATATATCTATATATCTATATATCTATATATCTATATATCTATATATCTATATATCTATATATCTATATATCTATATATCTATATATCTATATATCTATATATCTATATATCTATATATCTATATATCTATATATCTATATATCTATATATCTATATATCTATATATCTATATATCTATATATCTATATATCTATATATCTATATATCTATATATCTATATATCTATATATCTATATATCTATATATCTATATATCTATATATCTATATATCTATATATCTATATATCTATATATCTATATATCTATATATCTATATATCTATATATCTATATATCTATATATCTATATATCTATATATCTATATATCTATATATCTATATATCTATATATCTATATATCTATATATCTATATATCTATATATCTATATATCTATATATCTATATATCTATATATCTATATATCTATATATCTATATATCTATATATCTATATATCTATATATCTATATATCTATATATCTATATATCTATATATCTATATATCTATATATCTATATATCTATATATCTATATATCTATATATCTATATATCTATATATCTATATATCTATATATCTATATATCTATATATCTATATATCTATATATCTATATATCTATATATCTATATATCTATATATCTATATATCTATATATCTATATATCTATATATCTATATATCTATATATCTATATATCTATATATCTATATATCTATATATCTATATATCTATATATCTATATATCTATATATCTATATATCTATATATCTATATATCTATATATCTATATATCTATATATCTATATATCTATATATCTATATATCTATATATCTATATATCTATATATCTATATATCTATATATCTATATATCTATATATCTATATATCTATATATCTATATATCTATATATCTATATATCTATATATCTATATATCTATATATCTATATATCTATATATCTATATATCTATATATCTATATATCTATATATCTATATATCTATATATCTATATATCTATATATCTATATATCTATATATCTATATATCTATATATCTATATATCTATATATCTATATATCTATATATCTATATATCTATATATCTATATATCTATATATCTATATATCTATATATCTATATATCTATATATCTATATATCTATATATCTATATATCTATATATCTATATATCTATATATCTATATATCTATATATCTATATATCTATATATCTATATATCTATATATCTATATATCTATATATCTATATATCTATATATCTATATATCTATATATCTATATATCTATATATCTATATATCTATATATCTATATATCTATATATCTATATATCTATATATCTATATATCTATATATCTATATATCTATATATCTATATATCTATATATCTATATATCTATATATCTATATATCTATATATCTATATATCTATATATCTATATATCTATATATCTATATATCTATATATCTATATATCTATATATCTATATATCTATATATCTATATATCTATATATCTATATATCTATATATCTATATATCTATATATCTATATATCTATATATCTATATATCTATATATCTATATATCTATATATCTATATATCTATATATCTATATATCTATATATCTATATATCTATATATCTATATATCTATATATCTATATATCTATATATCTATATATCTATATATCTATATATCTATATATCTATATATCTATATATCTATATATCTATATATCTATATATCTATATATCTATATATCTATATATCTATATATCTATATATCTATATATCTATATATCTATATATCTATATATCTATATATCTATATATCTATATATCTATATATCTATATATCTATATATCTATATATCTATATATCTATATATCTATATATCTATATATCTATATATCTATATATCTATATATCTATATATCTATATATCTATATATCTATATATCTATATATCTATATATCTATATATCTATATATCTATATATCTATATATCTATATATCTATATATCTATATATCTATATATCTATATATCTATATATCTATATATCTATATATCTATATATCTATATATCTATATATCTATATATCTATATATCTATATATCTATATATCTATATATCTATATATCTATATATCTATATATCTATATATCTATATATCTATATATCTATATATCTATATATCTATATATCTATATATCTATATATCTATATATCTATATATCTATATATCTATATATCTATATATCTATATATCTATATATCTATATATCTATATATCTATATATCTATATATCTATATATCTATATATCTATATATCTATATATCTATATATCTATATATCTATATATCTATATATCTATATATCTATATATCTATATATCTATATATCTATATATCTATATATCTATATATCTATATATCTATATATCTATATATCTATATATCTATATATCTATATATCTATATATCTATATATCTATATATCTATATATCTATATATCTATATATCTATATATCTATATATCTATATATCTATATATCTATATATCTATATATCTATATATCTATATATCTATATATCTATATATCTATATATCTATATATCTATATATCTATATATCTATATATCTATATATCTATATATCTATATATCTATATATCTATATATCTATATATCTATATATCTATATATCTATATATCTATATATCTATATATCTATATATCTATATATCTATATATCTATATATCTATATATCTATATATCTATATATCTATATATCTATATATCTATATATCTATATATCTATATATCTATATATCTATATATCTATATATCTATATATCTATATATCTATATATCTATATATCTATATATCTATATATCTATATATCTATATATCTATATATCTATATATCTATATATCTATCTCTATCTATCTATCTATCTATCTATCTATGTATGTATGTATGTATGTATGTATGTATGTATGTATGTATGTATGTTTTCCGTCCCTGTACTGGTTGGTCTTTCCCCAGTGCAGTTCGGGTGACGGCGTCCATCTTCTGCGAACCTCACACCTGGGTATTCATTCAGCTGTCAAAACTGAGCCGCACCTTCTGGGTATTCATTCAGCTGTTCAAAACTGAGCCGCACATTCTGGGTGTGCATTAAGCTGTTCAAACTGAGCCACACCTTTTTGGTATTCATTCAGCTGTTCAAAACTGAGCCGCATCTTCTGGGTATGCATTCAGCTGTCAAAACTGAGCCGCACCTTCTGGGTATTCATTCAGCTGTTCAAAACTGAGCCGCATCTTCTGGGTATGCATTCAGCCGTTCAAAACTGAGCCGCACCTTCTGGGTATGCATTCAGCTGTCAAAACTGAGCCGCACCTTCTGGGTATTCATTCAGCTGTTCAAAACTGAGCCGCACCTTCTGGGTATTCATTCATCTGTTCAAAACTGAGCCGCACCTTTTGGGTATTCATTCAGCCGTTCAAAACTGAGCCGCACCTTCTGGGTATTCATTCAGCTGTTGAAAACTGAGCCGGATGTGACTGTCATGGTGCCGCCACAGGACACCAATCAATAATGAAGGCAGACTGTCGTATATAATGACTGATATGCTGAATATGGGAGATGCTATAAGCATATGCAAATGGAATGGCTCTCCTCTCCACAATGTGACATGTCGATCAATGTATCTTGCCCAACTTCCTTTTATCTTAAAGAGAAATATTGACCTTTTTATTTTGTTAGCAACAATTTATTTGGCTACCGTTATGGTATTAAAATGATGTGATCTAAATTTAAGAATTAAATGCAATTATTCCCTAATTCAAAGTTGGAAGTTTGGAAATATTAAAAAGCTAGTACATATACTTCTTAAGGAGTTCATGATCGGTAGTTTCCCTCCAATATTGGAAAGCGACACATCTGGCGCTTTTGTATCAATCTGTTCAACGTTGTTGAATGGGCACTTCTAAACAAATCGCCGACACTAAATAGGTCGCCGTCGATGTGCATCGATGAGCTTCCAATTTGAATCTTTGATTGCCAGTTTTTGTATTGTTTGTTCATTTTGGGGGACAAAATGATTTTTTCATGATAATATAACCTTGTTATAATTTATATCATAGTGTTATAATTTATATACAGCCAGAGACAAAACTATACAAAACTCCTAATGTTGAAAATAAATGAAGCAATTTTCACAAATTGAGGGTCGCAACCACTAACTAGGCCGCCGTAATATGCGTCAGTTAACTGCTAATTTGGTTGCCTTTTTATTGAATGGCTGTAATTGCAGAGGGTCGTCGGGTATACAATCAAAACAAGCAGAACACATATATTTTCCACTCCATTGCGTAAAAAAACAATACGGGAAAAACCCGCAGTTTGATGAGGACCAAAAGTACTTGGTCCTCATCACCGGTCGTTAAAAGTGGGGAACGCTTATCCACTTTAACTTGAAATATAGGACAGTTTGTATGCAAAATGTGATGAATTTACAATATATTTTGGTCTTATCTGTCGATTTCAAGTAATAACTCCATTTTTGTGGGAAAAGGTAATTATTTCGCTTTAACATTTGCTATTTACGTGCGTATCCTGGTTCTGGAATAATGTTTGTTTATGTTGCTTGGAGGTGCAATTTTAACAGAACCTTGACGGAAGTTTCGACAGCTACTTGTGATTACTCTCTCTTCAACTCTGATAACTGACGGTGCTCAAAGTTGGCAATTAATTCGTTAATATGTCTTTCGCATGCCGTGAAAGGTATAGGTATAGCCTATATGTACCGTGCGCTGAGCTCTCTGTCGGATGCTAATAGCAATGCTCTGTGGTATCTCTAGGGTGTTACCAACCCTGTTCTATGCTCTGTTTGGGATATTCCCGAGCCTGTTTTATGCTCTGTTTGGGATATTCCCGAGCCTGTTCTATGCTCTGTTTGGGATATTCCCGAGCCTGTTATGCTCTCTGTTTGGGATATTCCCGACTCCCGAGCCTGTTCTATGCTCTGTTTGGGATTTTCCTGAGCCTGTTCTATGCTCTCTGTTTGGGATATTCCCGAGCCTGTTCTATGCTCTGTTTGGGATCTTCCTGAGCCTGTTCTATGTTCTGTTTGGGATATTCCCGAGCCTGTTTTATGCTCTCTGTTTGGGATATTTCCGAGCCTGTTCTATGCTCTCTGTTTGGGATATTCCCGAACCTGTTCTATGCTATCTGTTTGGGATATTCCCGAGCCTGTTCTGTGCTCTCTGTGGGGATATTCCCGAGCCTGTTTTGTGCTCTCTGTGGGGATATTCCCGAGCCTGTTCTGTGCTCTCTGTGGGGATATTCCCGAGCCTGTTTTGTGCTCTCTGTGCTCTCTGTGGGGATGTTACTAACTAACCCTGCTCTGTGTTCCTGTATCGTATCACTGACCCTGTTTTGCCCTCTCCCCCGACAGGGAGTTTCCGTCGCTGCGTCCTAACTAACCCTGCGCTGTGTTCCTGTATCGTATCACTGACCCTGTTTTGCCCTCTCCCCCGACAGGGAGTTTCCGTCGCTGCGTCCTAACTAACCCTGCGCTGTGTTCCTGTATCGTATCACTGACCCTGTTTTGCCCTCTCCCCCGACAGGGAGTTTCCGTCGCTGCGTCCTAACTAACCCTGCTCTGTGTTCCTGTATCGTATCACTGACCCTGTTTTGCCCTCTCCCCCGACAGGGAGTTTCCGTCGCTGCGTCCTAACTAACCCTGCGCTGTGTTCCTGTATCGTATCACTGACCCTGTTTTGCCCTCTCCCCCGACAGGGAGTTTCCGTCGCTGCGTCCTAACTAACCCTGCGCTGTGTTCCTGTATCGTATCACTGACCCTGTTTTGCCCTCTCCCCCGACAGGGAGTTTCCGTCGCTGCGTCCTAACTAACCCTGCTCTGTGTTCCTGTATCGTATCACTGACCCTGTTTTGCCCTCTCCCCCGACAGGGAGTTTCCGTCGCTGCGTCCTAACTAACCCTGCTCTGTGTTCCTGTATCGTATCACTGACCCTGTTTTGCCCTCTCCCCCGACAGGGAGTTTCCGTCGCTGCGTCCTAACTAACCCTGCGCTGTGTTCCTGTATCGTATCACTGACCCTGTTTTGCCCTCTCCCCCGACAGGGAGTTTCCGTCGCTGCGTCCTAACTAACCCTGCTCTGTGTTCCTGTATCGTATCACTGACCCTGTTTTGCCCTCTCCCCCGACAGGGAGTTTCCGTCGCTGCGTCCTAACTAACCCTGCGCTGTGTTCCTGTATCGTATCACTGACCCTGTTTTGCCCTCTCCCCCGACAGGGAGTTTCCGTCGCTGCGTCCTAACTAACCCTGCTCTGTGTTCCTGTATCGTATCACTGACCCTGTTTTGCCCTCTCCCCCGACAGGGAGTTTCCGTCGCTGCGTCCTAACTAACCCTGCGCTGTGTTCCTGTATCGTATCACTGACCCTGTTTTGCCCTCTCCCCCGACAGGGAGTTTCCGTCGCTGCGTCCTAACTAACCCTGCGCTGTGTTCCTGTATCGTATCACTGACCCTGTTTTGCCCTCTCCCCCGACAGGGAGTTTCCGTCGCTGCGTCCTAACTAACCCTGCTCTGTGTTCCTGTATCGTATCACTGACCCTGTTTTGCCCTCTCCCCCGACAGGGAGTTTCCGTCGCTGCGTCCTAACTAACCCTGCGCTGTGTTCCTGCATCGTATCACTGACCCTGTTTTGCCCTCTCCCCCGACAGGGAGTTTCCGTCGCTGCGTCCTAACTAACCCTGCTCTGTGTTCCTGTATCGTATCACTGACCCTGTTTTGCCCTCTCCCCCGACAGGGAGTTTCCGTCGCTGCGTCCTAACTAACCCTGCGCTGTGTTCCTGTATCGTATCACTGACCCTGTTTTGCCCTCTCCCCCGACAGGGAGTTTCCGTCGCTGCGTCCTAACTAACCCTGCGCTGTGTTCCTGTATCGTATCACTGACCCTGTTTTGCCCTCTCCCCCGACAGGGAGTTTCCGTCGCTGCGTCCTAACTAACCCTGCTCTGTGTTCCTGTATCGTATCACTGACCCTGTTTTGCCCTCTCCCCCGACAGGGAGTTTCCGTCGCTGCGTCCTAACTAACCCTGCGCTGTGTTCCTGTATCGTATCACTGACCCTGTTTTGCCCTCTCCCCCGACAGGGAGTTTCCGTCGCTGCGTCCTAACTAACCCTGCGCTGTGTTCCTGTATCGTATCACTGACCCTGTTTTGCCCTCTCCCCCGACAGGGAGTTTCCGTCGCTGCGTCCTAACTAACCCTGCGCTGTGTTCCTGTATCGTATCACTGACCCTGTTTTGCCCTCTCCCCCGACAGGGAGTTTCCGTCGCTGCGTCCTAACTAACCCTGCGCTGTGTTCCTGCATCGTATCACTGACCCTGTTTTGCCCTCTCCCCCGACAGGGAGTTTCCGTCGCTGCGTCCTAACTAACCCTGCGCTGTGTTCCTGTATCGTATCACTGACCCTGTTTTGCCCTCTCCCCCGACAGGGAGTTTCCGTCGCTGCGTCCTAACTAACCCTGCTCTGTGTTCCTGTATCGTATCACTGACCCTGTTTTGCCCTCTCCCCCGACAGGGAGTTTCCGTCGCTGCGTCCTAACTAACCCTGCGCTGTGTTCCTGTATCGTATCACTGACCCTGTTTTGCCCTCTCCCCCGACAGGGAGTTTCCGTCGCTGCGTCCTAACTAACCCTGCGCTGTGTTCCTGTATCGTATCACTGACCCTGTTTTGCCCTCTCCCCCGACAGGGAGTTTCCGTCGCTGCGTCCTAACTAACCCTGCTCTGTGTTCCTGTATCGTATCACTGACCCTGTTTTGCCCTCTCCCCCGACAGGGAGTTTCCGTCGCTGCGTCCTAACTAACCCTGCTCTGTGTTCCTGTATCGTATCACTGACCCTGTTTTGCCCTCTCCCCCGACAGGGAGTTTCCGTCGCTGCGTCCTAACTAACCCTGCGCTGTGTTCCTGTATCGTATCACTGACCCTGTTTTGCCCTCTCCCCCGACAGGGAGTTTCCGTCGCTGCGTCCTAACTAACCCTGCTCTGTGTTCCTGTATCGTATCACTGACCCTGTTTTGCCCTCTCCCCCGACAGGGAGTTTCCGTCGCTGCGTCCTAACTAACCCTGCGCTGTGTTCCTGTATCGTATCACTGACCCTGTTTTGCCCTCTCCCCCGACAGGGAGTTTCCGTCGCTGCGTCCTAACTAACCCTGCTCTGTGTTCCTGTATCGTATCACTGACCCTGTTTTGCCCTCTCCCCCGACAGGGAGTTTCCGTCGCTGCGTCCTAACTAACCCTGCGCTGTGTTCCTGTATCGTATCACTGACCCTGTTTTGCCCTCTCCCCCGACAGGGAGTTTCCGTCGCTGCGTCCTAACTAACCCTGCGCTGTGTTCCTGTATCGTATCACTGACCCTGTTTTGCCCTCTCCCCCGACAGGGAGTTTCCGTCGCTGCGTCCTAACTAACCCTGCTCTGTGTTCCTGTATCGTATCACTGACCCTGTTTTGCCCTCTCCCCCGACAGGGAGTTTCCGTCGCTGCGTCCTAACTAACCCTGCGCTGTGTTCCTGCATCGTATCACTGACCCTGTTTTGCCCTCTCCCCCGACAGGGAGTTTCCGTCGCTGCGTCCTAACTAACCCTGCTCTGTGTTCCTGTATCGTATCACTGACCCTGTTTTGCCCTCTCCCCCGACAGGGAGTTTCCGTCGCTGCGTCCTAACTAACCCTGCGCTGTGTTCCTGTATCGTATCACTGACCCTGTTTTGCCCTCTCCCCCGACAGGGAGTTTCCGTCGCTGCGTCCTAACTAACCCTGCGCTGTGTTCCTGTATCGTATCACTGACCCTGTTTTGCCCTCTCCCCCGACAGGGAGTTTCCGTCGCTGCGTCCTAACTAACCCTGCTCTGTGTTCCTGTATCGTATCACTGACCCTGTTTTGCCCTCTCCCCCGACAGGGAGTTTCCGTCGCTGCGTCCTAACTAACCCTGCGCTGTGTTCCTGTATCGTATCACTGACCCTGTTTTGCCCTCTCCCCCGACAGGGAGTTTCCGTCGCTGCGTCCTAACTAACCCTGCGCTGTGTTCCTGTATCGTATCACTGACCCTGTTTTGCCCTCTCCCCCGACAGGGAGTTTCCGTCGCTGCGTCCTAACTAACCCTGCGCTGTGTTCCTGTATCGTATCACTGACCCTGTTTTGCCCTCTCCCCCGACAGGGAGTTTCCGTCGCTGCGTCCTAACTAACCCTGCGCTGTGTTCCTGCATCGTATCACTGACCCTGTTTTGCCCTCTCCCCCGACAGGGAGTTTCCGTCGCTGCGTCCTAACTAACCCTGCGCTGTGTTCCTGTATCGTATCACTGACCCTGTTTTGCCCTCTCCCCCGACAGGGAGTTTCCGTCGCTGCGTCCTAACTAACCCTGCGCTGTGTTCCTGTATCGTATCACTGACCCTGTTTTGCCCTCTCCCCCGACAGGGAGTTTCCGTCGCTGCGTCCTAACTAACCCTGCGCTGTGTTCCTGTATCGTATCACTGACCCTGTTTTGCCCTCTCCCCCGACAGGGAGTTTCCGTCGCTGCGTCCTAACTAACCCTGCGCTGTGTTCCTGTATCGTATCACTGACCCTGTTTTGCCCTCTCCCCCGACAGGGAGTTTCCGTCGCTGCGTCCTAACTAACCCTGCGCTGTGTTCCTGTATCGTATCACTGACCCTGTTTTGCCCTCTCCCCCGACAGGGAGTTTCCGTCGCTGCGTCCTAACTAACCCTGCGCTGTGTTCCTGTATCGTATCACTGACCCTGTTTTGCCCTCTCCCCCGACAGGGAGTTTCCGTCGCTGCGTCCTAACTAACCCTGCTCTGTGTTCCTGTATCGTATCACTGACCCTGTTTTGCCCTCTCCCCCGACAGGGAGTTTCCGTCGCTGCGTCCTAACTAACCCTGCGCTGTGTTCCTGTATCGTATCACTGACCCTGTTTTGCCCTCTCCCCCGACAGGGAGTTTCCGTCGCTGCGTCCTAACTAACCCTGCGCTGTGTTCCTGTATCGTATCACTGACCCTGTTTTGCCCTCTCCCCCGACAGGGAGTTTCCGTCGCTGCGTCCTAACTAACCCTGCTCTGTGTTCCTGTATCGTATCACTGACCCTGTTTTGCCCTCTCCCCCGACAGGGAGTTTCCGTCGCTGCGTCCTAACTAACCCTGCGCTGTGTTCCTGTATCGTATCACTGACCCTGTTTTGCCCTCTCCCCCGACAGGGAGTTTCCGTCGCTGCGTCCTAACTAACCCTGCGCTGTGTTCCTGTATCGTATCACTGACCCTGTTTTGCCCTCTCCCCCGACAGGGAGTTTCCGTCGCTGCGTCCTAACTAACCCTGCTCTGTGTTCCTGTATCGTATCACTGACCCTGTTTTGCCCTCTCCCCCGACAGGGAGTTTCCGTCGCTGCGTCCTAACTAACCCTGCGCTGTGTTCCTGTATCGTATCACTGACCCTGTTTTGCCCTCTCCCCCGACAGGGAGTTTCCGTCGCTGCGTCCTAACTAACCCTGCTCTGTGTTCCTGCATCGTATCACTGACCCTGTTTTGCCCTCTCCCCCGACAGGGAGTTTCCGTCGCTGCGTCCTAACTAACCCTGCTCTGTGTTCCTGCATCGTATCACTGACCCTGTTTTGGCCTCTCCCCCGGCAGGGAGTTTCCGTCGCTGCGTCCGTCGAGCGGGTTCGCCGAGCAGCAGGGCCTGCTGCGGGTGTGGTACAACACGTGGTCGCCGGCAGAGCGACTCGTCACGCTCTGCGGCATGATCGAGCAGCTGGCCGACACGCAGGTCAGGGTCACGCGCCGCCACCGCCGCCGCCGCCGCAGCGACGCGGCCGCGCGGCCCAGCGAACCGGGATGGCGGGTGTGTTGTCAAGGGGGTGTCTTGACGCCATCTGCCGTTGGCGGCACAGGCTATCAACGGGGAGTAGCTGGATGCCGGTGGGGTATTGTCTGGGGGTGCCATCAGGGAGCGGTGGGATACTGTGTGTGTCACTAATGGGGGTTCTTGGCGCCAACTGCCGTTGGTGGCATGGCATACCATCGGGGGGAGCGGTGGGATGCCGTGGGTTCGGGCATAGTGGTGGGATCTGATGTTCGTTGGGGTGTTGGGGTTTTCTGTATCGATGTGGAAATTAGAGGGTATGTGCACTTTGCATGACTGGGTGTATCTGTATATGCTAGAGAAGCCCAAGGGAGGGGATTGCGCAATGTTGGGTATGTAGCGGGTACCATTTGTCAGTCCTCATGACTGCCGACTTCGGGTATACATCGGAGCCTCCTTGGCCGGTGATGCACCGAACTGAAAGCGCCGTGCACTGCTATGGGACCCCTGTGTACTGCTGTGGAGGTATTACGTAATGCTGAGAGGTTTATCGTCATGGCTCTCTCGGTCTGTCTGTTTGCGTCCGTGGCGGTGAGTCGTGAGCAAGTTTATAATCGCTCCGGCAGTGTAAACAGCGCTTCCTGTTGGCATGAAGTGTCATTCGTTCTGCAGACGGGGTGGCTGTCCGAACGGAGCCAACTGTTTAGTGATGCTGTTTATGTCCTGGACCCCTCTCCCCCGCCCGGCTCCCGACCGAGCCCATCCCTTGTTTGCCTGTCCCTGCCAATGCTGGTCGGTGTTTAACAGTGTTGATTGTTACGGCCATTGCCAGACAGAGTTAACACTCGAACGTGGCCATTGCCAGACAGAGTTAACACTCGAGCGTGGCCATTGCCAGACAGAGTTAACACTCGAGCGTGGCCATTGCCAGACAGAGTTAACACTCGAACGCGGTGTAAACTGGAGTTCTTGTTGAGCTGTTGTTTGTCCATTGCGATAGTTTGCAAGGAAAGTGCCTTGGGGAACTTTTGTTGCTTTTTTAATATGACATTTAACATTCTGCGACACGAGCTTCCGGCCTAAGAATATCTTGCGCGCACGACCTTTCTCCTAATCGAACTTATGATTTCCTTTGTACTTCTCCTAATCGAACCTATGATTTCCTTTGTACATATTATGACTTGATTGACCTACGAGTTGTTTTCCTAAGAACTAATGTCGAGAAGCCTGTCCGCTCCCTTGACAATTCCTAGTCTGAGGGCTTATCGGGAAGCCTGCCTGATCCATTTACTATTTATAACTACGAACACATGCGACTATTCTCCGCGGGAGACGCAGTTCTCCCTTATCTGACCTGACCTGACCTGACCTGACCTGACCTGACCTGACCTGACTTCGCCCCTCTGCCCCAGCCGACCACAGCTATCCGGTCATCATCCCCCTCAGTTGACCTCTGTGCCGACCTGACCTGGCCTAACCTCACCCGACCTGACCTGGTCCGACCTCACCCGACCTGACCTGACCTGGCCTGACCTCACCCGACCTGTCCTGACCTGACCTCACCCGACCTGACCTGGTCCGACCTCACCCGACCTGACCTGGTCCGACCTCACCCGATCTGACCTGGTCCGACCTCACCCGACCTGACCTGGCCTGACCTCACCCGACCTGACCTGGTCCGATTGACCCGACGGATCACTGCTTTCCGGAGGTCACGACTCACGACCCCTTCAGTTGTCCCCTGGTCTGACCTGCCTGACCGCCTTTGTCCTCCTCAAGTCACAATGCTGCGCAACCAGCTGCAGACGCAAATTCTGACCTGACCTGGGACTTGACCTGACCTCACTGACCTGACCTCATCTGTCCTCCTCAGGCGACACTGCTGCGTAACCTGCTGCAAGCTCGGCTACAGCACAAGCCGGGCCTGCTGATGAAGGAAGCTAGGGCCAACAAACCAGGTAGGTCACGGCACGCGGGCCGGGCGGCGGGGAGGCGAGGTTAGACGCTGCTGCCGGAGGTTAGACGCTGCTGATTCGGCTGGGAACACGACACCTGTCTGGGGCTCTGCTGTGTGTATGTAGTCGTCGCACCCATCAACTGCTGGTTAAGTTCGAAGGGCGTTTAAGTTAGAAGGGCTAGTAGGTCTTAGTCCAAGGGTTTCGTGTTTCTGATGAGTTGTGCTGGTCGCTGAACTGGGCTGAATTGGTGCCTTTACCCCACTGTCTGCACTCTGGTGTGCTGACTGTCTTGTGCACTTTTCGTGTGCACAGCGCTGCTTGTCTGCCTGTCCGCCTCTTTGGTTGGCTGATGAAGCATGGGAAAGTGCATCAGCTGGCATCCCGTTGAAGTCATCAACCAGGTCATCACACGCTTGCACATGCACCGGGGGTTTCCGAGATCCGAAACGAGCGTGTCTTCTAGGAGTTATGGCTCACTTTTCTCACTACCAGAAGCGCTATGATTAACCTCATGCCGCGCACCATTACCAGCAATTATCTCGTCCGGTGTCAGACGATGGTGTAAATCATCACCATCCAGTGAGTGGAGTGGCCCGCACGGTCAGTGTGACCTGACAGAACACGGTGCTGTCACGGTCAGGGTCAGTGTGACCTGACAGAACACGGTGCTGTCACGGTCAGGGTCAGTGTGACCTGACAGAACACGGTGCTGTCACGGTCAGGGTCAGTGTGACCTGACAGAACACGGTGCCGTCACGGTCACGGTCAGTGTGACCTGACAGAACACGGTGCTGTCACGGTCAGGGTCAGTGTGACCTGACAGAACACGGTGCCGTCACGGTCACGGTCAGTGTGACCTGACAGAACACGGTGCTGTCACGGTCACGGTCAGTGTTACCTGACATAACACGGTGCTGTCACGGTCAGGGTCAGTGTGACCTGACAGAACACAGTGCCGTCACGGTCAGTGTGACCTGACAGAACACGGTGCTGTCACGGTCACGGTCAGTGTGACCTGACAGAACACGGTGCTGTCACAGTCAGTGTGACCTGACAGAACACGGTGCTGTCACGGTCAGTGTGACCTGACAGAACACGGTGCTGTCACGGTCAGTGTGACCTGACAGAGAACACGGTGATGTCACGGTCAGTGTGACCTGACAGAACACGGTGCCGTCACGGTCACGATCAGTGTGACCTGACAGAACACGGTGCTGTCATGGTCAGTGTGACCTGACAGAACACGATGCTGTCACGGTCAGTGTGACCTGACAGAACACGGTGCTGTCACGGTCACGGTCAGTGTGACCTGACATAACACGATGCTGTCACGGTCAGTGTGACCTGACAGAACACGGTGCTGTCACGGTCAGTGTGACCTGACAGAACACGGTGCTGTCACGGTTAGTGTGACCTGACAGAACACGGTGCTGTCACGGTCACGGTCAGTGTGACCTGACAGAACACGGTGCTGTCACGGTCACGGTCAGTGTGACCTGCCAGAACACGGTGCTGTCACGGTCAGTGTGACCTGACAGAACACGGTGCCGTCACGGTCACGGTCAGTGTGACCTGACAGAACACGGTACCGTCACGGTCACGGTCAGTGTGACCTGACAGAACACGGTACCGTCACGGTCATCGGTCAGTGTGACCTGACAGAACACGATGCTGTCACGGTCAGTGTGACCTGACAGAACACGGTGCCGTCACGGTCACGATCAGTGTGACCTGACAGAACACGGTGCTGTCATGGTCAGTGTGACCTGACAGAACACGATGCTGTCACGGTCAGTGTGACCTGACAGAACACGGTGCTGTCACGGTCACGGTCAGTGTGACCTGACATAACACGATGCTGTCACGGTCAGTGTGACCTGACAGAACACGGTGCTGTCACGGTCAGTGTGACCTGACAGAACACGGTGCTGTCACGGTTAGTGTGACCTGACAGAACACGGTGCTGTCACGGTCACGGTCAGTGTGACCTGACAGAACACGGTGCTGTCACGGTCACGGTCAGTGTGACCTGCCAGAACACGGTGCTGTCACGGTCAGTGTGACCTGACAGAACACGGTGCCGTCACGGTCACGGTCAGTGTGACCTGACAGAACACGGTACCGTCACGGTCACGGTCAGTGTGACCTGACAGAACACGGTACCGTCACGGTCATCGTTCAGTGTGACCTGACAGAACACGATGCTGTCACGGTCAGGGTCAGTGTGACCTGACAGAATACGGTGCTGTCACGGTCAGTGTGACCTGACAGAACACGGTGCTGTCACGGGTTAGTGTGACCTGACAACACGGTGCTGTCACGGTCAGTGTGACCTGGCAGAACATGGTGCTGTCACGGTCACGGTCAGTGTGACCTGACAGAACACGGTGCTGTCACGGTCAGTGTGACCTGACAGAACACGGTGCTGTCACGGTCAGTGTGACCTGACAGAACACGGTGCTGTCACGGTCAGGGTCAGTGTGACCTGACAGAACACGGTGCCGTCACGGTCAGTGTGACCTGACAGAACATGGTGCTGTCACGGTCAGTGTGACCTGACAGAACACGGTGCTGTCACGGTCAGTGTGACCTGACAGAACACGGTGCTGTCACGGTCAGTGTGACCTGACAGAACACGGTGCTGTCACGGTCAGTGTGACCTGACAGAACACGGTGCTGTCACGGTCAGTGTGACCTGACAGAACACGGTGCTGTCACGGTCAGTGTGACCTGACAGAACACGGTCCCGTCACGGTCAGTGTGACCTGACAGAACACGGTGCTGTCACGGTCACGGTCAGTGTGACCTGACAGAACACGGTGCTGTCACGGTCAGTGTGACCTGACAGAACACGGTGCTGTCACGGTCAGTGTGACCTGACATAACACGGTGCTGTCACGGTTAGTGTGACCTGACAACACGGTGCTGTCACGGTCAGTGTGACCTGGCAGAACATGGTGCTGTCACGGTCACGGTCAGTGTGACCTGACAGAACACGGTGCTGTCACGGTCAGTGTGACCTGACAGAACACGGTGCTGTCACGGTCAGTGTGACCTGACAGAACACGGTGCTGTCACGGTCAGGGTCAGTGTGACCTGACAGAACACGGTGCCGTCACGGTCAGTGTGACCTGACAGAACATGGTGCTGTCACAGTCAGTGTGACCTGACAGAACACGGTGCTGTCACGGTCAGTGTGACCTGACAGAACACGGTGCTGTCACGGTCAGTGTGACCTGACAGAACACGGTGCTGTCACGGTCAGTGTGACCTGACAGAACACGGTGCTGTCACGGTCAGTGTGACCTGACAGAACACGGTGATGTCACGGTCAGTGTGACCTGACAGAACACGGTGCCGTCACGGTCAGTGTGACCTGACAGAACACGATGCTGTCACGGTCAGGGTCAGTGTGACCTGACAGAATACGGTGCTGTCACGGTCAGTGTGACCTGACAGAACACGGTGCTGTCACGGGTTAGTGTGACCTGACAATACGGTGCTGTCACGGTCAGTGTGACCTGGCAGAACATGGTGCTGTCACGGTCACGGTCAGTGTGACCTGACAGAACACGGTGCTGTCACGGTCAGTGTGACCTGACATAACACGGTGCTGTCACGGTTAGTGTGACCTGACAACACGGTGCTGTCACGGTCAGTGTGACCTGGCAGAACATGGTGCTGTCACGGTCACGGTCAGTGTGACCTGACAGAACACGGTGCTGTCACGGTCAGTGTGACCTGACAGAACACGGTGCTGTCACGGTCAGGGTCAGTGTGACCTGACATAACACGGTGCCGTCACGGTCAGTGTGACCTGACAGAACATGGTGCTGTCACAGTCAGTGTGACCTGACAGAACACGGTGCTGTCACGGTCAGTGTGACCTGACAGAACACGGTGCTGTCACGGTCAGTGTGACCTGACAGAACACGGTGCTGTCACGGTCAGTGTGACCTGACAGAACACGGTGCTGTCACGGTCAGTGTGACCTGACAGAACACGGTGATGTCACGGTCAGTGTGACCTGACAAAACACGGTGCCGTCACGGTCAGTGTGACCTGACAGAACACGATGCTGTCACGGTCAGGGTCAGTGTGACCTGACAGAATACGGTGCTGTCACGGTCAGTGTGACCTGACAGAACACGGTGCTGTCACGGGTTAGTGTGACCTGACAACACGGTGCTGTCACGGTCAGTGTGACCTGGCAGAACATGGTGATGTCACGGTCACGGTCAGTGTGACCTGACAGAACACGGTGCTGTCACGGTCAGTGTGACCTGACAGAACACGGTGCTGTCACGGTCAGTGTGACCTGACAGAACACGGTGCTGTCACGGTCAGGGTCAGTGTGACCTGACAGAACACGGTGCCGTCACGGTCAGTGTGACCTGACAGAACATGGTGCTGTCACGGTCAGTGTGACCTGACAGAACACGGTGCTGTCACGGTCAGTGTGACCTGACAGAACACGGTGCTGTCACGGTCAGTGTGACCTGACAGAACACGGTGCTGTCACGGTCAGTGTGACCTGACAGAACACGGTGCTGTCACGGTCAGTGTGACCTGACAGAACACGGTGCTGTCACGGTCAGTGTGACCTGACAGAACACGGTCCCGTCACGGTCAGTGTGACCTGACAGAACACGGTGCTGTCACGGTCACGGTCAGTGTGACCTGACAGAACACGGTGCTGTCACGGTCAGTGTGACCTGACAGAACACGGTGCTGTCACGGTCAGTGTGACCTGACATAACACGGTGCTGTCACGGTTAGTGTGACCTGACAACACGGTGCTGTCACGGTCAGTGTGACCTGGCAGAACATGGTGCTGTCACGGTCACGGTCAGTGTGACCTGACAGAACACGGTGCTGTCACGGTCAGTGTGACCTGACAGAACACGGTGCTGTCACGGTCAGTGTGACCTGACAGAACACGGTGCTGTCACGGTCAGGGTCAGTGTGACCTGACAGAACACGGTGCCGTCACGGTCAGTGTGACCTGACAGAACATGGTGCTGTCACAGTCAGTGTGACCTGACAGAACACGGTGCTGTCACGGTCAGTGTGACCTGACAGAACACGGTGCTGTCACGGTCAGTGTGACCTGACAGAACACGGTGCTGTCACGGTCAGTGTGACCTGACAGAACACGGTGCTGTCACGGTCAGTGTGACCTGACAGAACACGGTGATGTCACGGTCAGTGTGACCTGACAGAACACGGTGCCGTCACGGTCAGTGTGACCTGACAGAACACGGTGCTGTCATGGTCAGTGTGACCTGACAGAACACGGTGCTGTCACGGTCAGTGTGACCTGACAGAACACGGTGCTGTCACGGTCACGGTCAGTGTGACCTGACATAACACGATGCTGTCACGGTCAGTGTGACCTGACAGAACACGGTGCTGTCACGGTCAGTGTGACCTGACAGAACACGGTGCTGTCACGGTTAGTGTGACCTGACAGACCACGGTGCTGTCACGGTCACGGTCAGTGTGACCTGACAGAACACGGTGATGTCACGGTCAGTGTGACCTGACAGAACACGGTGCCGTCACGGTCACGGTCAGTGTGACCTGACAGAACACGGTGCTGTCATGGTCAGTGTGACCTGACAGAACACGGTGCTGTCACGGTCAGTGTGACCTGACAGAACGCGGTGCTGTCACGGTCACGGTCAGTGTGACCTGACAGAACACGGTGCTGCCACGGTCACGGTCAGTGTGCCCTGACAGAACACGGTGCTGTCACGGTCACGGTCAGTGTGACCTGACAGAACACGGTACCGTCACGGTCACGGTCAGTGTGACCTGACAGAACACGGTGCTGTCACGGTCACGGTCAGTGTGACCTGACAGAACACGGTACCGTCACGGTCACGGTCAGTGTGACCTGACAGAACACGGTACCGTCACGGTCACGGCCAGTGTGACCTGACAGAACACGATGCTGTCACGGTCACGGTCAGTGTGACCTGACAGAACACGGTGCTGTCACGGTCAGTGTGACCTGACAGAACACGGTGCTGTCACGGTCAGTGTGACCTGACAGAACACGGTCCCGTCACGGTCAGTGTGACCTGACAAAACACGGTGCTGTCACGGTCACGGTCAGTGTGACCTGACAGAACACGGTGCTGTCACGGTCAGTGTGACCTGACAGAACACGGTGATGTCACGGTCAGTGTGACCTGCCAGAACACGGTGCTGTCATGGTTAGTGTGACCTGACAGAACACGGTGCTGTCACGGTCAGTGTGACCTGGCAGAACACGATGCTGTCACGGTCACGGTCAGTGTGACCTGACAGAACACGGTGCTGTCACGGTCAGTGTGACCTGACAGAACACGGTGCTGTCACGGTCAGTGTGACCTGACAGAACACGGTCCCGTCACGGTCAGTGTGACCTGACAGAACACGGTGCTGTCACGGTCACGGTCAGTGTGACCTGACAGAACACGGTGCTGTCACGGTCAGTGTGACCTGACAGAACACGGTGCTGTCACGGTCAGTGTGACCTGACAGAACACGGTGATGTCACGGTCAGTGTGACCTGCCAGAACACGGTGCTGTCATGGTTAGTGTGACCTGACAGAACACGGTGCTGTCACGGTCAGTGTGACCTGGCAGAACATGGTGCTGTCACGGTCACGGTCAGTGTGACCTGACAACACGGTGCTGTCACGGTCAGTGTGACCTGACAGAACACGGTGCTGTCACGGTCACGGTCAGTGTGACCTGACAGAACACGGTGCTGTCACGGTCAGTGTGACCTGACAGAACACGGTGCTGACGTGGCTGATTGACCGTCTGGCTCGTCTTCGCGGCACGCAGGTCTTCCCGGCCTCCGTAGTTGGCCGAGCCTCCGACACCGTCCCGTCTTTAGCCGATATTATTTCACTAATAAGTAATAACATACTTCCATGACATGCGTTATATTCAGCGTTATATGCGCATTCAGCGTTCATTCAGCGTTATATGCGCGTCTGAAAGGAATTGGTCGATCGTTGCTTTGGATGTACACTCTGATTGTGCAGTACAACTCAGTTATATGGAATGGGATATTTTGTTTCTACTATTCGGCTTGCCTTTGATATTGAGCTTTATCCAGCATTTTCCAGTAGGTACCAGACTGAGTATTTTGCAGTATTTACAGCTATCTTGAACAGGCTATAACACTTGTATCATAGGTGCAACCAATGTAAAATGATATCTCGATCCACGCCCTTGCATTTGCCGTGACCGCATATTTACCCGTCAATAAACACATGTTAGTTCCGCTTTTCTGATAATTAGGTCGGAATGTAAACAGATTGGCATCTTCCCCCTACTCCCCTCAGCTGCTGGGCGCATCTCGCTCTGGACCGCCGAGGCCGGCGGGCTCGGCTGGGCTTTGAGTGTCCGCCTCTGCCTCTGCTGCCCCGTGGTCGCGGTATGGGGGTAGCAGCGGTCTGACCCCGCCCTGATACTGCTGCCTCTGCTGCCCCGTGGTCGCGGTATGAGGGTAGCAGCGGTCTGACCCCGCCCTGATCCTCCTGCCTCTGCTGCCCCGTGGTCGCGGTATGAGGGTAGCAGCGGTCTGACCCCGCCCTGATCCTCCTGCCACTGCTGCCCCGTGGTCGCGGTATGAGGGTAGCAGCGGTCTGACCCCGCCCTGATCCTCCTGCCACTGCTGCTCCAGTGTCGCCGGCTGTCGTCTGCCAGCAGGGCGGCGGCGGCGGCGCCTCCCGCGTCACTCTCAGTGTAAACACCCCCACCGAGCCGCCCGGCCGCCAGAGACGCCCGCCCGAGCCGCTTCTCTGCCGGCCTGCAGAGCCGTCAGCTGGCCTCAGGTGAAATAAACGATCGAAACTTGGTACACGATTTGGAAAAGTACGAAGTTAACGCTTAGAAGATGCTAAGAAGCTCTCGAAACTGCGGGCTTCGAAGTCTTTTGAGAAGCTAGCGCCTAATTGCTGCTTTTGACAGCATGAGTTCGAGATAAAAACAAATTGAGGTGGCTGAAGTTTTCGTCGATTTTTTCTTCCCACCTCGGTTGCAGGGCTGGGTGCTTAGTTACAGAGCAGACTCGACCCGCTGTGGACGGACGATTAGCAGAGAACTGAAGACCCCGGCGACATGAGTTACTGAGAGGAGGCGCCAGTGCCGCGGACGGTGGCCGGCCGAAATTGGGACAATGTGATGAGATGAGGCGGTCAGGGCTCTGCCCTCGGGGGTCAGTGGGTGGTAGTGGTGTATGTACCGTGCTGATTTGTGCTATCTGTGGAGGGCACGACTCAGAAATACGTGTTGTGATGCCCATACCTGTGTCGTGACGAGACGTTGCACAATGTCCCGTAGTTGTTACTGGTGTTCATGACAGGAACTGTCGCGGTCACATGTCGTCGGCTCTGTCCCGTATCAGAGGTCGTGGTTGGTATGCTCGGGTGTCAGTGGCGGGTCACATACTCCGCTACCTCGCTTGTTCAGCTCTGGGGGCTGTGTGCGCCCTACTGCTGCGCGGGTTTAAATCGCAACATCCCCGTGTAAACCACTCTCGAACGGCTGTCAGGGATTTCCAGATTTAGCCCGGTCGCCATCCCGACTTATCGCACCGGCCCGGGCCACCGCAGCCCATTGTTTCGGGGAGATCATCTCATCGGTGTGGGTGGAGCCAGTGGTCGGCGACGGGGGCCAGCTCACAGCGAGCAGCGATCTCTAATGCGGTGCCAATGGCGCCTTCATGCCGTGGGGAGTCTGGGGGCCGGCGTTTGACACAGCCCGTGTTTAGTGGAACCCGCGCGGGGTTCCACGGGATGGGGCTTCCCTTGCCGGGTGCTCAAATGTCTCTCCCGCTGGCGTCTTCAGTCGTAAACGGCATGCCGTTTGTGTTTGACACAGGATAAGGTACCAGCGCACGTCGAGCGCGCGGCCCGAGCGGCGGCAATCGCCATTCGTCAGCATTGAGAGCGTCGTAAATTTGTCACTGCTGACCACACCGCCTTGATTTCACCTTCAGTCGCTGACAGGTGCCTCATTTGCCCATGGTATTATTCCGTGCGCTTCCGCGAATCGTTCCTAGGTTAACACGCATCAGCTGGAGTACCAAGAAACTCGCTTTGCAGAGGGAAACTTAGCGTGTATGCACTTGGTAAACAATGCAGCTGAGTTTTAGCTGCCTAACATATCCGTGTATACTGTACAGTACATCCGTGTGTTGGTCCTTCTTATATGGGATAATGTAATGTGCGGCCGTGCGGTTTGCTGTTGGCGCGGCCCATCCATCTGACTTTGTGTCGAGACACCGTGCGCTGCGATGGTTACCCCTTCGTCTGCTGTCACAGAGGTAGTGTATCTCACGTTAGAACGCCGCCCCCTCCACTGTCACAGAGGTAGTGTATCTCGCGTTAGAACGCCCCCTCCACTGTCACAGAGGTAGTGTATCTCGCGTTAGAACGCCCCCTCCCACTGTCACAGAGGCAGCGTATCTCGCGTCAGAACGCCCCCTCCCACTGTCACAGAGGTAGTGTATCTCGCGTTAGAACGCCCCCTCCCACTGTCACAGAGGCAGCGTATCTCGCGTCAGAACGCCCACTGTCACAGAGGTAGTGTATCTCACGTTAGAACGCCCCCTCCACTGTCACAGAGGTAGTGTATCTCACGTTAGAACGCCCCCTCCCACTGTCACAGAGGTAGTATATCTCACGTTAGAACGCCCCCTCCCACTGTCACAGAGGCAGTGCATATCACGTTAGAACGCCCCCTCCCACTGTCACAGAGGTAGTGTATCTCACGTTAGAACGCCGCCCCCTCCACTGTCACAGAGGTAGTGTATCTCGCGTTAGAACGCCCCCTCCACTGTCACAGAGGTAGTGTATCTCGCGTTAGAACGCCCCCTCCCACTGTCACAGAGGTAGTGCATATCACGTTAGAACGCCCCCTCCCACTGTCACAGAGGTAGTGTATCTCGCGTTAGAACGCCCCCTCCACTGTCACAGAGGTAGTGTATCTCACGTTAGAACGCCCCCTCCCACTGTCACAGAGGCAGTGCATATCACGTTAGAACGCCCCCTCCCACTGTCACAGAGGCAGTGCATATCACGTTAGAACGCCCCCTCCCACTGTCACAGGTAGTGTATCTCACGTTAGAACGCCCCCTCCACTGTCACAGAGGCAGTGCATATCACGTTAGAACGCCCCCTCCCACTGTCACAGAGGTAGTGTATCTCGCGTTAGAACGCCCCCTCCCACTGTCACAGAGGCAGTGTATCTCGCGTTAGAACGCCCCCTCCACTGTCACAGAGGTAGTGTATCTCGCGTTAGAACGCCCCCTCCCACTGTCACAGAGGCAGTGTATCTCGCGTTAGAACGCCCCCTCCCACTGTCACAGAGGTAGTGCATATCACGTTGAACGCCCCCTCCACTGTCACAGAGGTGCATATCACGTTAGAACGCCCCCTCCGACTGTCACAGAGGCAGTGCATATCACGTTAGAACGCCCCCTCCACTGTCACAGAGGCAGTGCATATCAGGTTAGAACGCCCCCTCCCACTGTCACAGAGGCAGTGTATCTCACGTTAGAACGCCCCCTCCACTGTCGCAGAGGTAGTGTATCTCACGTTAGAACGCCCCCTCCCACTGTCACAGAGGCAGTGTATCTCACGTTAGAACGCCCCCTCCACTGTCACAGAGGTAGTGTATCTCACGTTAGAACGCCCCCTCCCACTGTCACAGAGGCAGTGCATATCACGTTAGAACGCCCCCTCCCACTGTCACAGAGGTAGTGCATATCACGTTAGAACGCCCCCTCCCACTGTCAGAGGCAGTGCATATCACGTTAGGACGCCCCCTCCACTGTCACAGAGGCAGTGCATATCAGGTTAGAACGCCCCCTCCCACTGTCACAGAGGCAGTGTATCTCACGTTAGAACGCCCCCTCCCACTGTCACAGAGGCAGCGTATCTCACGTTAGAACGCCCCCTCCCACTGTCACAGAGGCAGTGCATATCAGGTTAGAACGCCCCCTCCCACTGTCACAGAGGCAGTGTATCTCACGTTAGAACGCCCCCTCCACTGTCACAGAGGTAGTGTATCTCACGTTAGAACGCCCCCTCCCACTGTCACAGAGGCAGTGCATATCACGTTAGAACGCCCCCTCCACTGTCACAGAGGTAGTGTATCTCACGTTAGAACGCCCCCTCCCACTGTCACAGAGGTAGTGTATCTCACGTTAGAACGCCCCCTCCATTGTCACAGAGGCAGTGCATATCAGGTTAGAACGCCCCCTCCCACTGTCACAGAGGCAGTGCATATCACGTTAGAACGCCCCCTCCCACTGTCACAGAGGCAGTGCATATCACGTTAGAACGCCCCCTCCCACTGTCACAGAGGTAGTGTATCTCACGTTAGAACGCCCCCTCCCACTGTCACAGAGGTAGTGTATCTCGCGTTAGAACGCCCCCTCCACTGTCACAGAGGTAGTGTATCTCGCGTTAGAACGCCCCCTCCACTGTCACAGAGGTAGTGTATCTCACGTTAGAACGCCCCCTCCACTGTCACAGGTAGTGTATCTCGCGTTAGAACGCCCCCTCCCATTGTCACAGAGGCAGTGCATATCACGTTAGAACGCCCCCTCCACTGTCACAGGTAGTGTATCTCACGTTAGAACGCCCCCTCCACTGTCACAGAGGCAGTGCATATCACGTTAGAACGCCCCCTCCCACTGTCACAGAGGTAGTGTATCTCGCGTTAGAACGCCCCCTCCACTGTCACAGAGGTAGTGTATCTCACGTTAGAACGCCCCCTCCACTGTCACAGGTAGTGTATCTCGCGTTAGAACGCCCCCTCCCATTGTCACAGAGGCAGTGCATATCACGTTAGAACGCCCCCTCCCACTGTCACAGAGGTAGTGTATCTCACGTTAGAACGCCCCCTCCACTGTCACAGAGGCAGTGCATATCACGTTAGAACGCCCCCTCCCACTGTCACAGAGGTAGTGTATCTCACGTTAGAACGCCCCCTCCACTGTCACAGAGGTAGTGCATATCACTTTAGAACGCCCCCTCCCACTGTCACAGAGGTAGTGTATCTCACGTTAGAACGCCCCCTCCACTGTCACAGAGGTAGTGTATCTCGCGTTAAAACGCCCCCTCCCACTGTCACAGAGGTAGTGTATCTCACGTTAGAACGCCCCCTCCCACTGTCACAGAGGTAGTGTATCTCGCGTTAGAACGCCCCCTCCACTGTCACAGAGGCAGTGTATCTCACGTTAGAACGCCCCCTCCACTGTCACAGAGGTAGTGTATCTCACGTTAGAACGCCCCCTCCCACTGTCACAGAGGCAGTGCATATCACGTTAGAACGCCCCCTCCCACTGTCACAGAGGTAGTGTATCTCACGTTAGAACGCCCCCTCCCACTGTCACAGAGGCAGTGCATATCACGTTAGAACGCCCCCTCCCACTGTCACAGAGGTAGTGTATCTCACGTTAGAACGCCCCCTCCACTGTCACAGAGGTAGTGTATCTCACGTTAGAACGCCCCCTCCCACTGTCACAGAGGTAGTGCATATCACGTTAGAACCCCCCCCCCCCCCTCCCACTGTCACAGAGGTAGTGCATATCACGTTAGAACGCCCCCTCCCACTGTCACAGAGGTAGTGCATATCACGTTAGAACGCCCCCTCCCACTGTCACAGAGGTAGTGTATCTCACGTTAGAACGCCCCCTCCCACTGTCACAGAGGTAGTGCATATCACGTTAGAACGCCCCCTCCCACTGTCACAGAGGTAGTGTATCTCACGTTAGAACGCCCCCTCCGCGACTGCTGTCACAGATGTGGTGTACCGTGTGTCTGGGGTGTACCGTCTGATGTCACAGGGGTGGTATCCCGCGCGTTGTAACATAACACACGCGTCTCCCCCGTCCCACAGAGGTGGTATGTAGTGGGTTATAACACCCCCTCCCTCCCCCGTCCCACAGAAGTGGTATGTAGTGGGTTATAACACCTTCCCCCTCTCTCCCCCTTCCCACAGGGGTGGTATGTAGTGGGTTATAACACCCCCCCCCCCGTCCCACGGAGGTGGTATGCAGTGGGTTATACCACCCCTCCCTCTCCCCCTTCCCACAGAGGTGGTATGTAGTGGGTTATAACACCCCCTCCCCCCTCTCTCCCCCTTCCCACAGGGGTGGTATACCGCGGGTTATAACACCCCCTCCCCCCCCCTTCCACAGGGGTGGTATGCAGTGGGTTATAACACCCCCTCCCCCGTCCCACGGAGTTGGTGTACCGCGGGTTATAACACCTCTCCCCCCTCTCTCCCCCTTCCCACAGACGTGGTGTACCGCGGGTTATAACACCTCTCCCCCTTCCCACAGACGTGGTGTACCGCGGGTTATAACACCTCTCCCCCCTCTCTCCCCCTTCCCACAGACGTGGTGTACCGCGGGTTATAACACCTCTCCCCCTTCCCACAGACGTGGTGTACCGCGGGTTATAACACCTCTCCCCCTTCCCACAGACGTGGTGTACCGCGGGTTATAACACCTCTCCCCCTTCCCACAGACGTGGTGTACCGCGGGTTATAACACCTCTCCCCCTTCCCACAGACGTGGTGTACCGCGGGTTATAACATCTCTCCCCCCTTCCCACAGACGTGGTGTACCGCGGGTTATAACATCTCTCCCCCCTTCCCACAGACGTGGTGTACCGCGGGTTATAACACCTCTCCCCCTTCCGACAGACGTGGTGTACCGCGGGTTATAACACCTCTCCCCCTTCCCACAGACGTGGTGTACCGCGGGTTATAACACCTCTCCCCCTTCCCACAGACGTGGTGTACCGCGGGTTATAACATCTCTCCCCCTTCCCACAGACGTGGTGTACCGCGGGTTATAACACCTCTCCCCCTTCCCACAGAGTTGGTGTACCGCGGGTTATAACATCTCTCCCCCTTCCCACAGACGTGGTGTACCGCGGGTTATAACACCTCTCCCCCTTCCCACAGACGTGGTGTACCGCGGGTTATAACACCTCTCCCCCTTCCCACAGAGTTGGTGTACCGCGGGTTATAACATCTCTCCCCCGTCCCACGGAGTTGGCGTACCGCGGGTTATAACACCTCTCCCCCCTTCCCACAGACGTGGTGTACCGCGGGTTATAACACCTCTCCCCCTTCCCACAGACGTGGTGTACCGCGGGTTATAACACCTCTCCCCCCTCTCCCCCTTCCCACAGACGTGGTGTACCGCGGGTTATAACACCTCTCCCCCTTCCCACAGACGTGGTGTACCGCGGGTTATAACATCTCTCCCCCTTCCCACAGAGTTGGTGTACCGCGGGTTATAACATCTCTCCCCCTTCCCACAGACGTGGTGTACCGCGGGTTATAACACCTCTCCCCCTTCCCACAGACGTGGTGTACCGCGGGTTATAACACCTCTCCCCCTTCCCACAGACGTGGTGTACCGCGGGTTATAACATCTCTCCCCCCTTCCCACAGACGTGGTGTACCGCGGGTTATAACACCTCTCCCCCCTTCCCACAGACGTGGTGTACCGCGGGTTATAACACCTCTCCCCCTTCCCACAGACGTGGTGTACCGCGGGTTATAACATCTCTCCCCCCGTCCCACGGAGTTGGCGTACCGCGGGTTATAACACCTCTCCCCCCTTCCCACAGACGTGGTGTACCGCGGGTTATAACACCTCTCCCCCCTTCCCACAGACGTGGTGTACCGCGGGTTATAACACCTCTCCCCCTTCCCACAGAGTTGGTGTACCGCGGGTTATAACACCTCTCCCCCTTCCCACAGACGTGGTGTACCGCGGGTTATAACACCTCTCCCCCTCTCTCCCCCGTCCCACGGAGTTGGTGTACCGCGGGTTATAACACCTCTCCCCCCTCTCTCCCCCGTCCCACGGAGTTGGTGTACCGCGGGTTATAACACCTCTCCCCCTTCCCACGGAGTTGGCGTACCGTGGGTTATAACACCTCTCCCCCGTCCCACGGAGTTGGCGTACCGTGGGTTATAACACCTCTCCCCCTTCCCACAGACGTGGTGTACCGCGGGTTATAACACCTCTCCCCCTCTCTCCCCCGTCCCACGGAGTTGGCGTACCGCGGGTTATAACACCTCTCCCCCCTTCCCACAGACGTGGTGTACCGCGGGTTATAACACCTCTCCCCCTTCCCACAGACGTGGTGTACCGCGGGTTATAACACCTCTCCCCCTCTCTCCCCCGTCCCACAGAGTTGGTGTACCGCGGGTTATAACACCTCTCCCCCCTCTCTCCCCCGTCCCACGGAGTTGGTGTACCGCGGGTTATAACACCTCTCCCCCTTCCCACGGAGTTGGCGTACCGCGGGTTATAACACCTCTCCCCCGTCCCACGGAGTTGGCGTACCGCGGGTTATAACACCTCTCCCCCCTTCCGACAGACGTGGTGTACCGCGGGTTATAACATCTCTCCCCCCTTCCCACAGACGTGGTGTACCGCGGGTTATAACATCTCTCCCCCTTCCCACAGACGTGGTGTACCGCGGGTTATAACACCTCTCCCCCTTCCCACGGAGTTGGTGTACCGCGGGTTATAACATATCTCCCCCTTCCCACAGAGTTGGTGTACCGCGGGTTATAACACCTCTCCCCCTTCCCACAGAGTTGGTGTACCGCGGGTTATAACACCTCTCCCCCTTCCCACAGACGTGGTGTACCGCGGGTTATAACATCTCTCCCCCCTTCCCACAGACGTGGTGTACCGCGGGTTATAACACCTCTCCCCCTTCCCACGGAGTTGGTGTACCGCGGGTTATAACATATCTCCCCCTTCCCACAGAGTTGGTGTACCGCGGGTTATAACGCCTCTCCCCCTTCCCACAGAGTTGGTGTACCGCGGGTTATAACATATCTCCCCCTTCCCACAGACGTGGTGTACCGCGGGTTATAACACCTCTCCCCCTCTCTCCCCCGTCCCACGGAGTTGGTGTACCGCGGGTTATAACACCTCTCCCCCTTCCCACAGACGTGGTGTACCGCGGGTTATAACACCTCTCCCCCGTCCCACGGAGTTGGCGTACCGCGGGTTATAACATCTCTCCCCCCTCTCTCCCCCGTCCCACGGAGTTGGTGTACCGCGGGTTATAACACCTCTCCCCCCTCTCTCCCCCGTCCCACGGAGTTGGTGTACCGCGGGTTATAACACCTCTCCCCCTCTCTCCCCCCTTCCCACGGAGTTGGCGTACCGCGGGTTATAACACCTCTCCCCCGTCCCACGGAGTTGGCGTACCGCGGGTTATAACACCTCTCCCCCTTCCGACAGACGTGGTGTACCGCGGGTTATAACATCTCTCCCCCTTCCCACAGACGTGGTGTACCGCGGGTTATAACACCTCTCCCCCCTTCCCACAGACGTGGTGTACCGCGGGTTATAATACCTCTCCCCCGTCCCACGGAGTTGGTGTACCGCGGGTTATAACACCTCTCCCCCGTCCCACAGACGTGGTGTACCGCGGGTTATAACACCTCTCCCCCTTCCCACAGACGTGGTGTACCGCGGGTTATAACATCTCTCCCCCCTTCCCACAGACGTGGTGTACCGCGGGTTATAACATCTCTCCCCATTCCCACAGACGTGGTGTACCGCGGGTTATAACACCTCTCCCCCTTCCCACGGAGTTGGTGTACCGCGGGTTATAACATATCTCCCCCTTCCCACAGAGTTGGTGTACCGCGGGTTATAACACCTCTCCCCCTTCCCACAGAGTTGGTGTACCGCGGGTTATAACACCTCTCCCCCTTCCCACAGACGTGGTGTACCGCGGGTTATAACATCTCTCCCCCCTTCCCACAGACGTGGTGTACCGCGGGTTATAACACCTCTCCCCCTTCCCACGGAGTTGGTGTACCGCGGGTTATAACATATCTCCCCCTTCCCACAGAGTTGGTGTACCGCGGGTTATAACACCTCTCCCCCGTCCCACGGAGTTGGCGTACCGCGGGTTATAACACCTCTCCCCCTTCCCACAGACGTGGTGTACCGCGGGTTATAACATCTCCCCCGTCCCACGCAGTTGGTGTACCGCGGGTTATAACACCTCTCCCCCTTCCCACAGAGTTGGTGTACCGCTGGTTATAACACCTCTCCCCCTTCCCACAGACGTGGTGTACCGCGGGTTATAACATCTCTCCCCCTTCCCACAGACGTGGTGTACCGCGGGTTATAACATCTCTCCCCCCTTCCCACAGACGTGGTGTACCGCGGGTTATAACACCTCTCCCCCCTCTCTCCCCCGTCCCACGGAGTTGGCGTACCGCGGGTTATAACACCTCTCCCCCTTCCCACAGACGTGGTGTACCGCGGGTTATAACATCTCTCCCCCTTCCCACAGACGTGGTGTACCGCGGGTTATAACACCTCTCCCCCCTCTCTCCCCCTTCCCACGGAGTTGGCGTACCGCGGGTTATAACACCTCTCCCCCTTCCCACGGAGTTGGCGTACCGCGGGTTATAACATCTCTCCCCCGTCCCACGGAGTTGGCGTACCGCGGGTTATAACACCTCTCCCCCTTCCCACAGACGTGGTGTACCGCGGTTTATAACATCTCTCCCCCTTCCCACAGAGTTGGTGTACCGCGGGTTATAACACCTCTCCCCCTTCCCACAGACGTGGTGTACCGCGGGTTATAACACCTCTCCCCCTTCCCACAGACGTGGTGTACCGCGGGTTATAACACCTCTCCCCCTTCCCACAGACGTGGTGTACCGCGGGTTATAACACCTCTCCCCCTTCCCACAGAGTTGGTGTACCGCGGGTTATAACACCTCTCCCCCTCTCTCCCCCGTCCCACGGAGTTGGTGTACCGCGGGTTATAACATCTCTCCCCCTTCCCACAGAGTTGGTGTACCGCGGGTTATAACACCTCTCCCCCTTCCCACAGACGTGGTGTACCGCGGGTTATAACACCTCTCCCCCTTCCCACGGAGTTGGTGTACCGCTGGTTATAACACCTCTCCCCCTTCCCACAGACGTGGTGTACCGCGGGTTATACCACCTCTCCCCCCTCTCCCCCGTCCCACGGAGTTGGTGTACCGCGGGTTATAACATCTCTCCCCCTTCCCACAGAGTTGGTGTACCGCGGGTTATAACACCTCTCCCCCTTCCCACAGACGTGGTGTACCGCGGGTTATAACACCTCTCCCCCTTCCCACGGAGTTCGTGTACCGCGGGTTATAACACCTCTCCCCCTTCCCACAGACGTGGTGTACCGCGGGTTATAACACCTCTCCCCCCTCTCTCCCCCGTCCCACGGAGTTGGTGTACCGCGGGTTATAACATCTCTCCCCCTTCCCACAGAGTTGGTGTACCGCGGGTTATAACACCTCTCCCCCTTCCCACAGACGTGGTGTACCGCGGGTTATAACACCTCTCCCCCTTCCCACGGAGTTGGTGTACCGCGGGTTATAACACCTCTCCCCCTTCCCACAGACGTGGTGTACCGCGGGTTATAACACCTCTCCCCCTCTCTCCCCCGTCCCACGGAGTTGGTGTACCGCGGGTTATAACACCTCTCCCCCTTCCCACGGAGTTGGCGTACCGCGGGTTATAACACCTCTCCCCCTTCCCACAGACGTGGTGTACCGCGGGTTATAACACCTCTCCCCCTTCCCACAGACGTGGTGTACCGCGGGTTATAACACCTCTCCCCCTTCCCACAGACGTGGTGTACCGCGGGTTATAACATCTCTCCCCCTTCCCACAGACGTGGTGTACCGCGGGTTATAACACCTCTCCCCCTTCCCACAGACGTGGTGTACCGCGGGTTATAACACCTCTCCCCCGTCCCACAGACGTGGTGTACCGCGGGTTATAACACCTCTCCCCCCTCCCACGGAGTTGGTGTACCGCGGGTTATAACACCTCTCCCCCTTCCCACAGACGTGGTGTACCGCGGGTTATAACACCTCTCCCCCCTTCCCACGGAGTTGGTGTACCTCGGGTTATAACACCTCTCCCCCTTCCCACAGAGTTGGTGTACCGCGGGTTATGACACCTCTCCCCCCTTCCCACGGAGTTGGTGTACCGCGGGTTATAACACCTCCCCCCTTCCCACAGAGTTGGTGTACCGCGGATTATAACACCTCTTCCCCTTCCCACAGACGTGGTGTACCGCGGGTTATAACATCTCTCCCCCCTTCCCACAGACGTGGTGTACCGCGGGTTATAACACCTCTCCCCCCTTCCCACAGACGTGGTGTACCGCGGGTTATAACACCTCTCCCCCCTCTCTCCCCCGTCCCACGGAGTTGGTGTACTGCGGGTTATAACACCTCTCCCCCTTCCCACAGAGTTGGTGTACCGCGAGTTATAACATCTCTCCCCCGTCCCACGGAGTTGGTGTACCGCGGGTTATAACATATCTCCCCCTTCCCACAGACGTGGTGTACCGCGGGTTATAACACCTCTCCCCCTTCCCACAGACGTGGTGTACCGCGAGTTATAACATATCTCCCCCTTCCCACGGAGTTGGTGTACCGCGGGTTATAACACCTCTCCCCCTCTCTCCCCGTCCCACGGAGTTGGTGTACCGCGGGTTATAACACCTCTCCCCCTTCCCACAGACGTGGTGTACTGCGGGTTATAACACCTCTCCCCCTTCCCACAGACGTGGTGTACCGCGGGTTATAACACCTCTCCCCCCTCTCTCCCCCGTCCCACGGAGTTGGTGTACCGCGGGTTATAACACCTCTCCCCCTTCCCACAGACGTGGTGTACCGCGGGTTATAACATCTCTCCCCCTTCCGACAGACGTGGTGTACCGCGGGTTATAACACCTCTCCCCCCTTCCGACAGACGTGGTGTACCGCGGGTTATAACACCTCTCCCCCTTCCCACAGACGTGGTGTACCGCGGGTTATAACATCTCTCCCCCCTTCCGACAGACGTGGTGTACCGCGGGTTATAACACCTCTCCCCCGTCCCACGGAGTTGGTGTACCGCGGGTTATAACACCTCTCCCCCCTCTCTCCCCCTTCCCACGGAGTTGGTGTACTGCGGGTTATAACACCTCTCCCCCTCCCAAGGAGTTGGTGTACCGCGGGTTATAACACCTCTCCCCCTTCCCACAGACGTGGTGTACCGCGGGTTATAACACCTCTCCCCCGTCCCACGGAGTTGGTGTACCGCGGGTTATAACACCTCTCCCCCTTCCCACAGACGTGGTGTACCGCGGGTTATAACATCTCTCCCCCCCTTCCCACAGACGTGGTGTACCGCGGGTTATAACACCCCCCCCCCCCTCCGACAGACGTGGTATACCGTGAGTGCAGCGTCTCTCCGCCGGAGCAGGCGCTGGACTTCCTCCAGGACCACCTGCCACTGCTGGCGCTCACCAACCACGAGGCTAAGCCGGTGTACCTGAACGGCGTGCTGCGGGCGGTGCGGGCGGCGATGAAGGGCGGTGGCGGCGCCCCGCGGCTGGAGCAGGCCAGACAGCTGCTCGGGCTGCTGGCTGTTCATCCGGTACTCACCCGCGACGATAAACGGTACGAAACGCCCGACGAGTGGTCAGTGATGGTGAATAAATGGTCAGTGATGGTGAATAAATGGTCAGTGATGGTGAATGAATGGTCAGTGATGGTCAATCAATGGTCAATGATGGTCAATAAATGGTCAGTGATGGTGAATAAATGGTCAGTGATGGGAATAAATGGTCAATGATGGGAATAAATGGTCAGTGATGGGAATAAATGGTCAGTGATGGGAATAAATGGTCAGTGATGGGAATAAATGGTCAGTGATGGGAATAAATGGTCAGTGATGGGAATAAATGGTCAATGATGGTCAATAAATGGTCAGTGATGGTGAATAAATGGTCAGTGATGGGAATAAATGGTCAATGATGGAATAAATGGTCAGTGATGGGAATAAATGGTCAGTGACGCTGACTTGGGGTGTGCTTGGGGTCCGGCTTTAGAGTGATGTGTGAAAACAACGGTGGGGCTGTGGGTACTTGTCTAGCTTGAGATCTTCCGCGAAAGTCACCGACTGGTACGGGGGGGACGAAAATGTCATACCAATCTTGATAAGTCAAACGCTGGCTGTGGTTATATAAGCTATGATGTGTAACTTAGTTTGGGATCCTTATAGCCGCACAGCCCTAACAAACTACCGTTGTAGTTATTCAACTTTTTGTCAACCTACGTGCCCGTGTCTTGAAACTGCTGGGCGCAATATGACCTGAGTAGTCTGCACGCCCTAAGACTCCAGTAAATAACCGTCCTGAACTGCGGTTGTGCCAGCTACACCCGACTAAGGCCATCATCCTCTCCTGCCGTATCTCGGCTCCGTGGCTGAAATTAGCCACAGCCGTGTAGCCGACATGTGACGTGTCGGCCCCGCGGAACGAGGTCCGCCCGTGACGCACGCAGACTCCCTGTGTGTGTGACGTGCCGGCCCCGCGGAACGGGGTCCGCCCGTGACGCACGCAAACTCCCTGTGTGTGTGACGTGTCGGCCGAGCGTCGGACACTGTCAGACAGCGTGTCTGCCGAGCGTCAGACAGACCCAGCGTGTCTGCCGAGCGTCAGACACTGTCAGACACAGCGTGTCTGCTGAGCGTCAGACACTGTCAGACACAGCGTGTCTGCCGAGCGTCAGACACTGTCAGACACAGCGTGTCTGCCGAGCGTCGGACGCTGTCAGACACAGCGTGTCTGCCGAGCGTCAGACACTGTCAGACACAGCGTGTCTGCCGAGCGTCAGACACTGTCAGACACAGCGTGTCTGCCGAGCGTCAGACACTGTCAGACACAGCGTGTCTGTTGAGCGTCGGACGCTGTCAGACACAGCGTGTCTGCCGAGCGTCGGACGCTGTCAGACACAGCGTGTCTGCCGAGCGTCGGACGCTGTCAGACACAGCGTGTATGTTGAGCGTCAGACACAGTCAGACACAGCGTGTCTGCCGAGCGGTGTGTTTGACACTGACCGACTACGCTGACCCTTGCAGAGACAAGAACAAAATGATGGGGACTTCCTGCATGATTGTTGAATTTAGTGATGCTGTGAAAAATACATGCATAAGTTAGTTGCTCCTCGAAAGCTACCGGACCGTCCGGACCTTTGGTTACTGGAAGCTTCCGTAAGCAACTGCTTCAACTCGCTGTTTTCCATAGCGATATCTAAAGAAATACCGTAATCATGTAGAAAGTGTCTCCGTTTGCTCCGAATCTCCTGCCACCGGAGACAGACTGACGGCTCTATCCTCGCGTACCCTCGGCGTCTTTGGAGGGGTGCCGTGCGGTGCGGTGTGGGCCGACTTTCCTGTTGTGGTCGTATTACCGGCTCCGCTTCTTGCGGTGGCGTCTTTTTACTGGGTGCTGCACGAGCAGGGGTGAAGGAAGTGAGAAAAGTACATGGCATACTTTCGCAGCATTGCTAATGTTATGGATAGTATACAGAGAAGAGATTCAACTCTTTGAGCGCGAGTTGTTGGCACCCGGGGTTTCCGGAGCCTTTTGTTGAATGTCGACCTATTTTGGTTTGATTACACGAATACAAACATCTGCCAGATCATGCAGTAGTTTGTGTGTTTATTTTTAGGTCTATAACATATTTAATATGTACATTATCCCTGCATCGGGGTGTAAACTGTTACGCTCTTATGTCCGGTCTTCTCCCTCTGTGTGTTGGCCGGCTGCATCTGCCCTGTCAGGTCCACCTGCGTACTCTGTACAGCACACAATGCAGTGCACGCGACTGACGACCATCCCCTACTCTCTCCGCAGGGTGGTACAGGGTCTGTTCGCCGAGTTACGACCATTCCCTACTCTCTCCGCAGGGTCGTACAGGGTCTGTTCGCCGAGTTACGACCATCCCCTACTCTCTCCGCAGGGTGGTACAGGGTCTGTTCGCCGAGTTACGACCATCCCCTACTCTCTCTCTCTCTCCGCAGGGTGGTACAGGGTCTGTTCGCCGAGTTCACGGAGGCCGCCTCTGGCGGGGGCGGGGGCGGCTCGTCCCCGGACCGGCGCGGCGCGGCGTCACTGCTCGTCTCCGACCAGCGGCGGCACAGCGCGTGTGCGGCGTTCGGCGGCGAGCTGCGCGTGCCCAGCCCCGCGTTCAGCCCGCCTCAGGACCCGGCGCCGTCCGCCTGGCCGGGACGCAACCTGCTTAGTCCCAGTCACGGTCAGTGGTGGTCAGTGGTCACTGGTTAGTCAGTGGTGGTCAGTGGTCACTGGTTAGTCAGTCACGGTCAGTGGTGGTCACTGATCAGTCCCAGTCTCAGTCAGTGGTCAGTGGTGAGCGGTGCGGGGTGCGGCACCCTCTCCCCGTCCCCAGGCTTATCATGCCAGTGTACCCGCCGAGGCCGCCGGTCAGGCCAAGCCTCGGTCGCTCAATCTGTCCGGGATCGACTTATGGCATTCCGAAGGGATCAGCTGAGCTCCGAGGGGTGCAGATGAAAAGGGTTCCGGGGGATCACGTGCGGTGGCTGTGTTTCGGTGGTAGGTGTTTGACCTTGCCATTGGGTTGAGATGAATTATAATGTTCTTTGGTGTCATAAATTGAGACAAAAATGACTTTTAAATGCTGCAGATTCGAATTTTTACGTTAACGAAATCAAGTTGTCGTCCATACGCGTGCGTGTTAATCTGATTTGATCCGTTAATTAGCTCCGTGTTGAAATGTATGTATGTGGTCTACAGAGTGATAGTTAACTGAAGTGAGTATCAGTCATCAGATTGTTTGACTTGCCGGGCTTGAGGTGTGTTGGGTGGTGTTGCCTGACCTCAGATTATCAGCCTCAAACATGCCGTAATGCCACATGCCAGATTAGCCTCTGATCGATGGTCACCTCTCGGCAAAGTCGCGTAAGTGGCCGCGGCCGGCTCCTCGTTCCCTATTATTAGCCGGGTTGATTGGCTTCAATGCGGTTATTTATGACGCCACTTAAGTGTGCATGCCTGTGCCGTGCTATCTGATGGTATTGGTTTGTTAGTGGCGGTGGCTGAATCCATTAGTTGATGGAACGGCTCTGTATTATCCTATCAGGAGTCGTAACAATCAAACGAATGATGGGGTAGCACTTACCCCCAGCACAAGTTCTCGATTGAACGGCACTGCTCGTGTGCGCTCATGCGTGACCGTGTGCTGTTTTTTGCCGGCAGCGTCGGAAGGTTCGTACTCCTCGGAGCAGCAGCAGCAGCAGCAGGCACAGCAGCGGCTCCGCTCCAACAGCCTCACGCCACCGGGCACCTATCATGCCCCGGCCGGCGACCTCAACCCGGTCAGTAGCAACACACGCCACCTATCACCTATCATGCCCCGGCCGGCGACCTCAGCCCGGTCAGTAGCAACACACGCCACCTATCACCTATCATGCCCCGGCCGGCGACCTCAGCCCGGTCAGTAGCAACACACGCCACCTATCACCTATCATGCCCCGGCCGGCGACCTCAGCCCGGTCAGTAGCAACACACGCCACCTATCACCTATCATGCCCCGGCCGGCGACCTCAGCCCGGTCAGTAGCAACACACGCCACCTATCACCTATCATGCCCCGGCCGGCGACCTCAGCCCGGTCAGTAGCAACACACGCCACCTATCACCTATCATGCCCCGGCCGGCGACCTCAGCCCGGTCAGTAGCAACACACGCCACCTATCACCTATCATGCCCCGGCCGGCGACCTCAGCCCGGTCAGTACCAACCTGCGTTGGTAAAGTGTTGACACCATGGTGAGCGGGCGAACACTGCCGGGTATAAGCACGTTGACAGGCAGCGTCACCGGCCTGCCCATGTGTACACTGTACAGCCTACCATATCTGCTTTCCATCAGATCGAGTGGCTGGTTAACTGTTTCTGCTGGCGTCTGATTGTTCAGTGATATTGTCGCTATCTGTCTGTTACATGTATCTGTCTGCCAGGATGGGCGTCGCTGACACCACGTAATCCGAGCGGCCTAAAGTTTACATTATAATCATCACCGTCATGTGTGCCGACAGGGTAACCTGCTGATGACTAAGCCTCGCAGCTCGTCAATCCACCTGGACCACAGTCCGCTGGGGTCGGGCCCGCCGCCGGCCGTCACCTCCAGCGGAACGTCCAGCACGCCGAACCAGCCCAACGCCAGCCTCCTGTTCACACACGCAGCCGACAAAAGGGTACGGCGATCGTACTCTGCTCGGTTTGCAATTAGCAAAGATGTTTGATACTTACAGGGAAGTGCAGAAACGTACTGGCCTGTGAGCTTTTCGTAGGTTCGGTAGCATGGCGCCCGCATTTGAAATACGTCATGTCGTGTCTCTCGTGTCTCCTGTCTGCCTCCGCGTCGTGTCTCCTGTTTCCCTCTCCCCCACCCCCTTGTCTCCCAGCTGACCCCCCCCTGTCTGCCGGCAGCCGTCTGGTGGCCAGCCTCCGCGCTCCAACAGCCACAGCAGCTTGAGTGACATCTGCCGAGACAAGGCCTTCTCCGTGCGAGGCAGCGGCACAACCAGTACGTACCGGAGGGGGACGAAAGAGGCCGAGGGAGAATAACGGCTCGAGAGTTGCGGGAAGATGTGTAGAGACTGGTGGGGACGCGTGCTATCGGCACTGGCCTGAAGCAACTGTGTTGATTTTGTTGATTTTTCTCTCGAAACTATGCATTTGACGTAGTGCAGTGCTGGAGTGGAAATGAAAGGCAGCAGAGTGCGTCAGTTGGTGGAGAAAATAATGGATCTGCTCACGATGGGTAGTAACAGCCTGGAGTTTATCAGGGATTGTCCAAATACATGTGAATCAGAATCTGAATCTGATAAAATCTCGTCATACGATTGACTGATATGTTTCTGTTGTTATTACTTACAGCGTGTTACTCGTGGATCAATATGTCTAGATCGTGTTTCGTCTAAATTCGTCCATTCGCCTCCCAGCGACCTGCATCAGCCCGCATCTGACCTTCACTGACCTTCACCCCCGCCCGTCTCTGACCTTCACCCCCAGCCCATCTCTGACCTTCACCCCCGCCCCACCCTCAGCCGTGCCCAAGTGGCTCCACAAACTCCGCCTCCACAAGTACACGTGGATCTTCGCCGGCATGACGTACGAGAACCTGTTCGAAGTGACGACGGAGAAGCTGCTCTCGCTCGGTGTTACACAGGGAGGCGCCAACAAGCTGCTCAGGAACATCCAGGAGCTGCACGACCGCGCACAGAAGCTCAAGGATCTGGAGCAGGTGCGGCGCCGGGGTGGCGCGGGGTGGGGTGGAAATGGTTTGCGTGAGCGGGTCAGAGAAGTGTGGGGGGGGGGGGGGGTTGTGTTTTGGTTTGGAGATTTTGGTATGTGCGGTGACTGGTTTATAAGTGAGGGTGGAATGTTGTTATGGGACCATATCGCCACAGCAGTCGCGACGCCCTTAACACGCGCACTGCCGGGGGCTCGCGCCAACCGCGCACTACCGGAGGGGGGGGGGGGGGGGGGGTGATTTCCGCCCCCCGCCCCCTAAGATCTCGAAAACCACGCAACGTAGCGACAAGCGGAAAACGTTGTTAGATAGCTTGAGACAAACTATCGAAAGTACTTGGGTCATTTTTAGGTCAGGTCAATATTGAGGTCACCAGAGGTCACCAAATTGAAAATTCCGGCTATATATGAATGTCCTTGATAAAACCGTATATATCTCGATAACTAAAAGAGACGTTCGGAAAAAGACGTTCGAAACATAATTAAATTTACTGTCGCTAAGGTTCCATCAGAATTGACCTAAGGTCAATACTTACGTCAGCAGAAGCCATTGAATTTGGGACATTTAAAAATTGCCGAATCGTTTTTAAGGAATATTTTGACAGAAGCACGATAGAGTAAAACAGATTTCATAATTGTGTTTGTCTCGTCAAGACGGCATCGAATCATATATTGGGTGATCCAGTTAGGCCATATCCAAAAATCGACCTGAGGTCAGGTCAAGTTCAACTCTTACATCAATTGATTGGTCTCGACAAGCCCGAATACAATGGTGAACCCCCATTGCTCAACCTTGATTTGGTAAAGAGTTATTGATGAAAACCCATACGTGACCTGGGGGTCACCTGAGTTGACCTCGTGGAGGTCAAAGAACATAAATGTGACATAGGGCTTTGTATTTGGCACAAGAGTGGTGGATCTGGTGAAAATTTGTCAAATTTAGCCATTTTCTATGGATTTATATGTTTTCATTTTTTTCCCATTGACATAATGGGGAGGTCACGAAATCGACCTGACCTTAGGTCACCGATATACAATATTCGAGATATACGAATTGTAGGTACCTTATATCACCTGATGACATCCTGCGAGTTTCAAACCGTTTGGTCAATCACTTTGGCTGTGGCACGACTGCAAACGTTTTTAGGTGGGGTCACTTCACTTGACCTGGTGACCTGACCTGAGATGACCCGAGGTCAAAAATTTCACACCGTGTGGATAATTGATGCGCATAAACGTATGTGCCAAATGTCGCGGCGCGCAGCCGTTTTTCCACTATTCATGAAAAACCGGAGGGGGCGGGGGCGGCGCCCCCCCCCCCCCCGGGTAGTGCGCGTGTTAAATCCCGAAACACGATCACGAAGTGATGGTACAAGGTGTGGATTGAAGAGCGGCGCCTGTAAGTAGGAACACTGCGAGGAGCTAGCGGCTAGCGGAAGGTTTTAGTAAGCTAGCGACTCTGATGGGCTTCCTACCCGAGCTGACCACGCGTGCCTCCCATCCCTAGGGCCTAACGGAGAACAAGATCTTCCTGAGCACGGCTCTGGAGGTGATGCAGGTGATGGTCGTCTCCCCGATGCGGCCGCACAAGCCCCGCCTCTCGCCGTCGCCGGCCCCTCCCACCACCTCGGCGGCCGGCACACCTCTGATACGCGTCACGCGCTCCGACGACTCGGAGGAGCCGGCCGCCTCCGCGCCGGCCGCCCCGGGGGCCCCGGGCGGGGCCGGCGCGCAGGGCGACCCCGCCGCAGACACGGACCTGCAGGCGCTGATGACGCGCGTGCTGGCCAAGATGTGTACCCAGCTGTTGGTGACGCAGTCGGCAGACGAGGAGGCGATACAGACGTTCCTGTGGGTGCTGGATGAAGCGACCTGGCATGAGGCGTTCACGGACGCGCAGAGGAGAAAGTTTGTCACGTGGAAGCGACAGATCAGCCTGGAGCTGGGACGGAGACAGGTGAGAGGGAG